>CM022767.1:18292895-18327895 GCA_012411365.1 Ameiurus melas
ACACACACACACACACACACACACACACATTTCTATAACAGCAAGCAAGAGGGCCTCTTGGCACCCACAGGAGTTCTAAAACAAGACATTCCTCTTTGCTTTCGAAGAAAAATTTTTTTTAGAAGGCCACACTATAAAATAGGAGCTCTCTAAAGATCCTTTACAGTTTACTGCCAGTAGATGCTGGTAGCTTCTTTAAAACTTGGACAAGGTTTAAGACTTTCTTTGCCAGACTACTATGCAGAGAAAAACAAAACAGTATGAGATTGAAGTTTCATTAACAACCTGCACTCACACAAAAAATAGTTTATCAATGTTTATTTCTGTTTTTCATGATTTTAGCTTTATAAAAGTATTTCTGGCAAGGCAATTGTCCTGTTGTTATGTAGTCTGCCTCTTCTACAGTAACCTCTAAGAGATTCTCTAGCGAGTCAAATTAAAGAACACTTTAGAGTGTACAATGTGTTTTACACATAACAGTAACTTTCCTCTTGAGAGCTGCCTTCACACTAGCCATAGCTGAGGTTTGGAACCAAATCCCACTGTAGGATGGACTTCTGGGGGTTTTGCAGTTTTTACAGGAATATCAAGAACATTCTTTCAATGAAGCTATTGCAAAGTTGTAGTCAATTCAGGTCCAAGTTGAACTAATGCACTCTTACATCCATGTTGAAAAGTCTATAAGCTGCTGTTCAACTCACGTTCTGAACAGGGTCCAAGGGAAAATGGTGTTATCATTGATGCTTTAACTACATTTGTTCAGGACTCTTACACTATATGGCCAATAGTTTATGGACACCTGACCAGCATGCCCATGTGTGCTTTTTGAACATTCCATTCCAAATGTAGTCCCCCTTTGCTGCTATAATAGCCTTTACTCTTCTGAGAATACTTTCCATTTAATTTTGGAGAATGGCTGGAGAGATTTGTCCATTTAGCCACAAGAGCATTAGTGAGGTCAGGTACTGATTTTGGGCAGGAGGCCTGGTGCACAATCTCTGTTCCAGTTCCTCCTAAATATGTTCAGTGTGGTGGAGGTCAGTGCTTTGTGCAGGCCAGTCAAGTTCTTCCACTCCAACTTTGGCAAACCATGTCTTCATGTACCTCGCTTTGTGCATGTCAACATTAACATGCTGGAACATGTTTGGGCCTCTTGGTTCCAGTGAATGGAAACTGTAATTCTAAAGCATACAAAGAGATTTTAGACAATAGTGTGCTCCAAAAAGGGAAAGACCCACATATGGGTGTGATGGTCAGATCCACAAACATTGGCAGTATAGTGTACATTTATAGCAATAGACCATTATAGCTTAGTTTAAGTAAAGTAGTTAATATTGAGAAAAAAATGCTCATATTCCAGCCAAATCTCAAGTCATTACAAGTTACTTGACATAACTTACTTGAGTCCTAATCAGGGGAACGTTAGATGCAGGATGGAAGAAAGCGATACACAAAATATTTATAAATTGATTAACTGTAATAATCTGCATTGTTAAGACATGTCTTTTGGTTTTTGGCAGTCTTACATAGAAATCTTCTCTTGGCTTGTTTTACATAGGCTCATTACTTGTCTTACTAGAAATATCAGACTTGCACCTAGTTCATGTTTGTGTTTGCCATGATACTTTGCCTTAGTTCTGTATTGTGATTACATAAGAGCAAAGCAACCTAGCCCTCCACAAACTGTAAAGTATATTATCTTATCGCACAATTTGAGGCTACAGAACCTTATCAACCTGTTTGGACCTGAGCTCTGAACACCTGATTAGCAATCATAGCAATAGCTAGACACTGACATTATTTATTGTGCTAAGGATTGGCAGATGGGAGGCAGATGTTCTTTTGGGGATGGTCAGATCAATTAAGGTTAGATAAATCAGTTGTGGTTTACAGAGCCACTGCCCTGCCTGCATGACTGAACTCTCTGTGTGTGTTCGTGTCCCAGGTTTTCCCGCTCAGATGAGCTGTCCCGTCACCGGCGGTCTCACTCTGGAGTGAAGCCGTACCAGTGTCCCGTGTGTGAGAAAAAGTTTGCTCGCAGCGATCACCTGTCAAAGCACATCAAAGTTCACCGCTTTCCCAGGAACAGCCGGACAGTCCGCACTGCTGCCTGATCCCACCCCAGTTGCACTCACTGAACCACAAAATCACAATACATTTGACATGTGTCATGCGAAAGGAAACTGATGGACGCATAAGAAGTATCATGTCTCAGCATTTCTACTTTGCCCTCATATTTATACTGTTTTAAATTAAATCTCAGTGGCAGAGCATAGGTAACATGTATTGTCATCTTTGGTGCTACATTCTGTATGGATTACTAAAACCACTTTTCCACTGCACGGTACGGCTCAACTCAGCTCGCTTTACTTTTCTGAGATTACTTTTCCACTGCAGTTTAGTGCCGTCTCAACGTGGGTGCCATCTTCCACTCCCATTCAAAAATAATGTTGTATTATCGAAGCCCAAATACACAAATACACCGTCAGGCCGTATTCCAATTACTTTTCCTGTTCACTGAACATGGACCCTATTAAGGATGTAAAATAACGGTGTTCTAGAACCCACGTAGACGATATAACTAAGTTGGAGTCAGCCACGACAGGAGTTTGGAAATCAGTAATTAAGAGAGATGTAAAAATCTAAGACAGAAACATTTGTTGTAATTTTATCTGTAATGAGATAAATTATATATTATTATCGATTAATAGAATATTACCATACGCAAAGTATGTATTAAATGACACACATTTATTCAGGCAAACTGCAGAACCACTCATTAAGGAGAATTCCCTACTCTCAATGCGTGGCTCACATTTAGTATCGATTCAGCTCCCTTGGAACCTGGGCCGAGGTGGTACTAAAAAAGTACCAGGTACTATCCACAGTGGAAAGCCCCCGAAAAGTGAGCAGAGTCGAGTTAGAGCTGTACCGTACAGTGGAAAAGTGCCATAAAAAGTGCAGACCGGCATTAATACACACTGTGCTAATAGGGATCAGTCGATTTGAATAAGCTACAGGGACATGTTCATAAATCACACCATTTTTGATGTGAGTGCGGAATGACAATAGAAATGCAAAGAACAAGCACCGTGTCGATTGTACATGTTTAATATGTACACCTTCAATCAGTGTTGAAAATCTCATTTTTGCTTTTAAGGCAAGCTGTTTTGTAAAAATGTGTTTCTATTTTTTATTAATGTTGCCTCTCAATGGCTCTGCTGTGTTTTTTGGCCTTAGTCAACCACAAAACTCTTATCTCAGGTCTGACTTGGGTGCTGGAGATACTGTAACCCAGCATTTCAGAACAACTAATGAGGTTGAAGGAATGTGACACAATGAAACAACTTGGAATTATAACTAAAAGTGTTAATCATTTGTACTTTTCGTTAGCACTCAGCAGCAAAGACACTAAATGAGATGCACTTGATATTCGTAAGCACATGGAGTGTTTGGAACCAAGTGTTCTCTTTCCGCTTCATTATTTTATTTCCTTTGACACAGAATATGCCTCCAAATTCCAGCGTATTACTGGATTACCTACAGATTAATGTGTTACTAATGCTGTGTACCGTGTACCCCAAACTACCCCCTCAATGCACACCTTCACACAAACATGAGCATGAACATGAAACACTGTAGCTGTTACTTTCAGTGAACTGAAAGCAAGCAGTCAAGATGAAATGGTTTTGTTACAGTTTGAGGATTACATACTGTAACTTGCAATGGTTACACATCAGCATTTTCGGGTTTGTTCATGTTTGTTAGGAAGGTTGGGTACGTAGTGCGGACATACCGAAGTGCTTGTGGCTAAAGTAGGCAAATCCACACTAGTGCTGGTGCCATGTTTTATTTAGTGTTTATTATTATTATTTTCTGGGCACTTCTATATGTGGGGAGACCTACTTCCTATCTGTTTCATGTATGTTCTCTTTCTGATCAAAGGCCCCACTGTACATATATAATGGCATTCCTTTCATTCATAGAATGAATTTTACGAGTACTTGTTAACACACATCCTATGAATGTATGTAAATAAAACCTGTATGATTTTAAGGGTGGGGAGGCTGAGGGGAAAATTAAACAAAGGGAATTTGTTGTTTGTGGTTAAGATTTTTCGTGTAATCCTAAATGTGTACATAAGTGTATCCACACACACACTCTCACACACACACACACACACACACACACACATATATATATATATATATATATATATATATATATATATATATATATATATATATATATATATATATATATATATATATATATACATACCCCTTGTACGCTGAATTCATTTACAAATAAAACATTTAAATATAGATAAAAGTTTTTTTTGTCTACATTGTAAAGTATTAATTTATTCTATATATATTTTTGTCTATGTCCAAGTAGCTATATAACTTTCTTCATAAATTACCAAAGATTGTGGAGACTAGACTGCAACATTTATGATATTTTCTGCTCCAGCATGTATCAGTTAACTTATCAGGTAACTGAATTTTGAAACTACCAGTAAAATACCACTGCACTGATTAGGCATCATGAAGGTACAGTTGTGCTGATAAGTTTATGTACGTCTTGCAGAATCTGCAAAATGTTAATAATAAAAAAAGATCAATCATAAAAAATGCATTTTTATTTTTTTTAGTACTTCCCTGAATAACAGATGTTTACAAATAGTCTACAAGACAATCATAACTGAATTTACACAAAAGAACTACTTCACAAAGTTTACATATGCTTGATTCTTAATACTGTGTGTTATTACCAGGATGATCAATGATTGTATTTGTTGTGTAATAGTTAGGGTTAGGGTTAGTAGTTAGTTCATGAGTCCCTTGTTTGTCCTGAGCAGTTAAACTTTCCACTCTTCTTAATAAAAATCCTCCAGGTCCACCCATTTCCAGCAATGGCTATATGATATTGAGATCCATCTTTTCACACTAAGGACAACTGAGGGACTTGTACACGACTATTACATAAGATGCAAACATTTTGCTGATGCTCAATAAGGCAACACGATACATTAAGAGCCAGTGGTGTAAGCCTTTGAACAGGATGATTTGTGTAACTTGTTAACAACACAGTATTAAGAATCAAGGGTGTGTAAACTTTTGAACTGGTTCATTTGTGTAAATTCAGCTATTATTGTGTCTTGTAGACTATTTGTTATGCATATAACAATATGAACATTTTGATATAACAAATTTTTTAGAATTATGAACATTTTGCAGATTCTACAAGGCGTATGCAAACTTGTGACCTGTAAGAACTTATGACTTCTGAACTGTAAGTGCTGACATCTGCGTTTAAAATGGATGTCTGCAATAGTCATTCCAATATGCAATTTTTAAACCAAAAGATTAATTTGTAGTTTCAACCAATGTTCATTGTTAAATAGTCTAGTTGATAAGAATAACGAGCTGCTGGTCTAACAGCATTCATAAGCATTGAATAGACACACAAAATATGAGCATACAATGCTCTCTCAAAGACTGTAAATTCATATGAGCAAAAACATTCAATGTTACTAAACTTACAGAGATGATGGGTTTTAAATGACAGTAAACATGAACAGCCTCATCTCAGTGTGTTCACAGTTATAAAAACCTGGAGACTTTTGTAACTTAGAGGAAAATTATTGCATATCAGAGTGTACACGATGTTTCTCAGAATGTTTGTTGCGTTCTATTTGCTCTTCCCTCCACTTATCGCATGCAGTGCTTGCAATGTACGTAAAATGCTTAGTCACTGGCCATAAGGAGAGAGTCAAAATCATGTGTGAACTAGGAAAGGCTTGTTTACAGCTTATCACCAATACATGGCATGGTTACAGAGAACCGTTTCATGTTGTGTGAGTGGCAGAAGGGGGCTGTGTGTATAGGGGATGGGAAGACATGCAGCTGCTTTGCATGCATGCAGCTTAGATGCGATGGTAAGTAAAAAGTGAAGTGAAAAAAAAGGGTAAATATTGTTAGCCTTGATCATTTGCTAATGAGGCTGGTATGAGGTTTTGCATGTAGAGACAACAAATCTTTCATTCAGCAGCTGGAAGAGTTCTGGGTATTTGTATGTACAGAATCATAACTTAGAATGTGTGCAGTGTGAGGCACTGTTCTGAATAGAGGAAAATATATAGCACCTTTCATGAATGTTATATAGCACCTTTCATGAATGTAACTAAAAAGTGATTAAAGAATATCACATTAAATGAGAACATAATTTAAAGCTAATATTAAAAAATAAATAATGGTAATAGTGAAAAACAATAAAGGGGAGTGTTAGGATCTAAAATAAAGGAAAAAAGCAAGAAAAAAAGAGTGGCTATTGAACCTTGCTTTAAAAATCGGCAATTGTCGTTAATAAACTATCATTTAAAAAAAAATCAAAAGAATAATTCACAAAATGCCATATAACCATGAAGTGTAGCAGCTAAAATAATATTCCCAGCTACACCTGGAAAATTACAGTGTGCTTTCAGCTTATTAGATCATATTAGAGATAGTAATTGGTTGGCTAATTCCCTTTTAAATGTGTCTCACAGGGTCTGAACTGAGTCCTTACCACTGTTACTGTGATTTCAATGTTACATATTAACATATTCAGGACCCTCTAGGGTTGGGGATTTAAATCCCGTCTCCACCCTATGTGTGCGGAATTTGTATGTTCTCCCCGTGCTTCGGGGGTTCCCCTCTGGGTATTCCAAGGATATGCACTGTAGGCTGATTGGCATTTCTAAATTGTCTATAGGTTGTGTCCCAAGTTCCATGGAATAGGCTTCAGGATCCCCATGACCATATGTAGGATAAGCAGTAGCGATGGGATGGATGGATGGATCTTAACCTATACATGGTATGGCCAAACGTATGTGGACACTTGACCATCACACCCATATGTGCTTGTTGAACATCCCTTTCCAGATTTAATCCCCACAGGGTATCCCAAAAGTCTCCATACATAGGGCACTACATATGCTAGCATGTTGACTGTGCCTTCATCAGTGGATGTTTGTAGACATTCAGTCTTTTTGGCAACAGTGTCGTGTGTGATGTGCTTGCCATATTTCCTGTTAAAGTCCATCACAACAGTGTGACAGCTTCCCGGGAATCATAGGAATGTTTTCAATATGTTCCTCTTTTGTCAAAGTATGAAGTAAAGTATGAATTATATAAACTAAGAATGAAGAATTTTGGAAGACATTTCGTCAAAAAAAAAGCTCATTTCCCTAATGTATCAATACTTTTAGAACACCCTGCAATATACACATTTTGTTTTGTGGAAATTTTTCAGACTGCATGGTCATACATTATCCATGGAAATATGTCTGAAATATGGTTTCCTAATCTAGAATGTTGCACTACACTATTTATTGTGCCAAGACTTAAACATTTAACCATGCAATATTTACCCCAACGTGCTGATCTTGGCTGTTTGGTTTTTGGCATGCCTGATGGACTATTATGACATAAACACACAACTTGTACAGCTTTCATCAAAACCATCTTGGGTCCATCATTAGAAATCTGTTTAGGTTTATTAGAAGAAGATGGCTGAAATTGCATAACGCTGTCCAGAAATGGCAGCCACGTCCCTCAAAGATTTAAAATAATTTACCATAGAGACTATTTCAGCATTTACAAACTCACAGGAGATGCATTCGTATTACAGTCAATTGTGCATATTTAAATTTTACCCATGTTTCTCTGATTCATGTTTTTGGGAAATTGTGTATGTGCACGATGATGTTCATGCATGCTTGGGTATGCATGCATGCATGTGTGTGTGTGTGTGTGTGTGTGTGTGTGTGTGTGTGTGTGTGTGTGTGTGATTCAGATGTTGGAAATGTATTTCAGCTATGAGTGGTCCTGCAAAATAATCTGATTATCAGTTAGACCTGCACAGGTGTGCTTTGTATATTTTTGTTCTGAATTTATCTCTGTGAATTATTGTGCTGGTGCATTTGCATTTTGTTGCACGGGTGAATATGTGTTTCAGTTTTCTTTTTTTTTTTTTTTTTATGTACAACTCGATACTACTAGATTAAATGCAATGGGTTTTCTGTCACTAATGAACTCTTGTCACTTATCTCACAAGGTTACATTTATAATAACTACACATCTATGCTGTACTTTATTTCGAAGTGTATAAGGCCAGTGTGAAATAATATCAGAGTGAAACATTAACCCCAAGATAATATCTGCAGTACTGGACACTTTAAATAACTTTCACTATACCTGTGTCCATCAGATAATCTCCACTCTTTAATCTTTTGTTGTAATCATCACTGTTACTCATTCATACTTTTTAAACAAATAATTATAAAAGCAGGTTGTTTAATCATGCCATGCAATATAATAAAATATCAAATATATAGTAGCAGTGTAGTTGCTGAATGTAAGGACAATAGTGAATGACCTTTGAACATATTCCTTATTAAGTAATTCTGTTTAGTTTTCCATTAAAGTCCAAGTTAAGCAAATATAGCTATATGGTGTGTTGTAAAACAAATCTGGGATTAGAGTACATTATAATTACTTGCAAAGCCTTCTTAGTTCAATAGACTCCAAATTATTACATTGCAGAGAGAGCAGTGTGAAAAAATTCTGCTAGACAAAGCCTAAGCTTCTTAAGAAAAAGATTTATGTTACTTATGACAGGGGAAATGTTTAAACCACTATGTTCTTAGGCTCAATAAATTAATTTACTGTATATTGCTGAAGGCATTTCTCTGAGCACTGTTAGCATCATCATTTGGTTGGACAGTTGGAGTTTCAATGACAGATGCCTCATGTCAGACATGGTCTTCCCAAAATGAGTTTTCAGCAAAATGTTTAATATCCTTCCCTGTCATTGACAAGCAATCTTATTTCGAAAGGATTTTGTGCAGTCAAGTTCTCCAGTTAAAGAAGACAGAAAAGATGGAAAAGTTGCTGAAGGCAACCATATTAGACAGTATTGACCAAAAAGCAGCTGAATTCAGTACTTTGTTGAGTAATTGCTCAAAAACCTGAGTGTTGCTCAAGTGAGAGCTGTTACTTAATAAATCATGGTCTATTTCTGTATGTCTCTGTGTGTTACTCAGACAGTATCATGTTAAGAATAATTTTGTGGTGTGTGTGTGTGTGTGTGTGTGTGTATGTGTGTGTGTGTGTGTGTACAGGAGTGAGGTGTTCTGTGCATAGAGCACTGCGTGAGACAAATTCCCACTGGAGCCTGCAATCATTTCAATGCAGAAGAGAAACATAAAGCAAAGATGCAGGGAAATATACTGAACGAATTGCATGTGTTGTCTTGTCTTGCAGCTCCAAGACTCAAATTACTGCATGTCGACTTTGGCCTCTGCATTTTATTATGCACTGAAGAACTAAGAAATGTTAAAACATTAAATGGAGATTTAAAAGAACTCCATATGTGAATGAATATGTATTATAGGGTTCAGTATGTTGCCCAGAGGAAGCTTTATGAAGTCACTGTGTGAGAAGTAGTAAAAGTGATGGATTCATGGGAAAGGTTGGTTAAAAAAAAAGGCTTATCCTATGGCTCTGAAAATGCATCAGGTTTATGAACCAGTTGTTTCAAATGATTGCATTTGGTTTTCATTTGCATGAAGTATATCTTATCTTAGTATATCTTTTTTTTTTTTTTTTAATTCTGGATGATTGTGAGAAAATTATTAAACTGCCTCTCAGGCAGATTTTTTTTATTATGAGATTTATATACATGGTGCAATCTTTGTGTCTTTGCTGAGGGAAAAAAAAGTCCTGCTTTTTCTCAATGAACCACATGTTACTGACCCAGTCCTTATCACTGACAGCTAAGTGTCTGTAAATGTTTGTAGTTAAAAGCAGCAACCACTGCTGGCCATGAACTCTATGTTCTGTCTGTTTGTAAAGGCACTAACATGCATCAAGTGACTAGGAAGCAACAAAATGATTACACTAGCAATAAGCATTTAACATGTTCACACTATAATTTCATAAACGTGAACTTGCTCTGAACCATTTTGGTGCTTTAGTGCTCATTAATCCACTTTTAAAGCCATAGCCCTGAGGTCATAACTAAACAATCTCATAACTCACCCTCTTTAAAGGATCTTTTCTGGCAAGTTCTTTTAATCTAAAATGCTGATGGGCACTTGGGTACTGTTTGTAAATTTCACAAGAGAAGAAACAATCACACAAGCTTCATTTTTGCTTGTTAAGGCTTTAACAGGCAGCAGAACAAAATTTTTATTCATAACTTTAAGCTTAGCCATAAACTTAAACAACTATTATTATATGTACTGCTAACAATGCAGGATAAAGACATAACTTTCTACTGCTTCATTATCAAAAGTTCTCATGACATATTTTAATCTTGTGCCCGTTGGTTTTTGGAAATGTTAAGGCCAAGTGCTCATACTTGTATAAACCTATACTATATTCCTTAATTTATATAAATAGACATCTTGTTTGGTGCAAAACATCTGTCTGGGAGCATTGCCAGTGTGGTGTCAGAATTGACATCTTCTGTAAAACAGACTTTGGTCAGAATGGCAACAGGTTGCTTATTAGCCAGTTACTATTAGTTTCTATATTCATTTTATCCCTGACACATATCAGCCACTACAATGGATGCTACTGCATCACTCCTTAGGTTTCTGCCCAGTGGCCAGCAGTTGTAATTGCAGCTTAAATTCTTTTCAACCAAGATGGCAGACACAGCAGGAATATCTTGCAAATCCTATTATCCATCCATCTATCCATCCATCTTCTATGCCACTTATCCTTTTCAGGGTTGCAGGGAGCCTGGAGCCTATCCCAGGGAGCATCGGGCACAAGGCGGGGTAGACCCTGGACAGGGTGCCAATCAAATCCTATTATTGTAGAAGAATTTATGACGTAAAGTAAGATCTAAGAAATATGTTTTTATTTCATATTAGGAGTAAATTTTAATTAACCATGTGTTCACTAAATTGGACATCATGCATCACCAGCTATATTTCAGCTACAAGTCCTACCAATGCTTCAACTTGAAAATACTTCGTCTAATAATGTGTCTTGATGTCTTTTTTGATTGTTAATCAGTTTTTAGTTTAATTTGTGCAGATTAGTTCTATTGTGTGAGTAACAGTTACCATCTTTATCATCATTTTGTAGAGCAGGAGTGCAGTACAGAATAGAGAGGCCAACTTTCATAGTTAGATGTGATGAACTGATATAAGAGTCAGTTACACTGACAAGACCATATTGTTGAGTTTTATCTCAAAAGGAGTATTTGGAGACTCATAGACATTACTTGTCTTTTCTTGTTGTTCTAAATATATTTTGAAACAATATGGACTATATAGTTTCACATTGTTGGTTTTTCCATAGGCGTGAACAGTATAGGAATGTTCAAATATCTTAAAGTGCTTATTAAACAGCATTAAAACCCAATACATTTTCATACTTTTCACATAATACACAGTTCTATTCATTAGTCTATTAACTACATATTGGTTCACGTTGAATGCTCAAATGCATGCAGTCCACCAGACTCGACATGTGAATAGCTTCCTGAAAAATGCATGTTAAAAAAAGTTAATCATTGTTTTTTTATGACTTGAGAAGAATTAAAACACATAGGGAAAAAATCCTGACTCAGGTCAGACATCAGACATCAGAGGGTTAAAGATTACGTGTACACTATGTAAACTAAAAAGTGTTGCTTAAGTTTAAAAGTTTTAACAAAGACGAGGTCTGTAGCAGAAACAGAAGCAATTCTGCATATTCAGAATTCAAGACTGTTTCATTCAATTCAGCTACAGTAAAACTTTGTGCAACAGATTTAATGTTGGCACAAAGCAATTTTACAGAAACCCTGGTCACAACCTGAATGAAATAAAGAAAAAGAAAAAAAGAGCACATTGTGAATAGGAATCTTAAATATGAACGTGTTAAGGCAAATCATGTGTAAATGGTTCCAAGATGGAGAAACAGGAGTAATAGAAGCAAAAGGAAAGTATCAGGAGGGTGAAAGGAAACACTACAAGAGAAGGCCCTTTCACCAGCGTCAATGTGAGTATACCTTCAAATAGTGTATATAGTGATCACTGTGCAGGCAGGAACTGTGGCAGGATTAGAGCTGACAGAAACCTTCCTTTCACTCAACTGTCAAAAAAACTTGTGTAATCATGTGAGAGAACGTGGGCAACAGCACCAGCATCCCATGTTCACAGCGCCATGTCTATGAATCCTCAGTCTTGTATCTGATAATGCCTCATTAAGTTATATTATTATCAGTCCCAAATATTGAGACCGTGCCTGAGTCTTGAATACCATCAAGAACATGAAGGCTATTTCATACATCAAAAGCTTTGTAGGATCAAGTTCAATTGCCTGTTATAGTCTTCATTATTCTAGGCACTGATAAATAAGCTGTACCTTCTGATTTCGGCAAGATTACAGTAAACAAAAAGTATCCTTAGGCACTGTGAATCATTTAGTCCTTTATAGTTCAGGTGTCATATTTTATAATCAGTGTATTGCTTCTAAAATAGAGGAATATAGTTATACTTTCTGGTTTTAGTAAGGATTCACAGACATATAAAGCTAATTTCCTTTATATTAAACATTATTATTGATGATTAAGAGAAATGGCATAAGGGGGACTGTTTTCAAAACATTAATAAAAAATCACTATGAATTCAGTTCATTCAAAACAGTAATTAATTTAGTGCCACCATTGCTATGGCTAAATGAAAAATAAGTTTATATACTCTCGATATCCATACACTGCTCCATAAGAAAGTGTAAATATGTTCCTCTAGGGTACCTGCATATGTGGGAACATTCCTGTAACTCTTTCCATTATAACTGTTGATGAGGCTTAAGGACATTTGCTTCAAATCCTGCCTGGCTCAAAACACATATGGTACATAATGGTGGAAAATATTTCTGTGGAAAATTAACCACCAACAACCTTGTGGATCAGCTTCACAGAAGTGAATGAAACTCTCTTTATACCACATGCAACCATATGCCCTGCTTCTAAAGCAATTAATGCACTCATTTAGAAATCAACATTACAGTTTGGATTATTATGTAGATTTAATTAAATCAAATTACCTTAATTTGGTTGGCCATGTGATTTACAGCAGAAATATACTTGCCAACCTTGAGACCTCAGAAACAGGGAGAGTGTCCAAGCCCAAGCAATAGTGGGTAACTGGAATTTAGATGTGATTTTATATACATTCCTGCTTTCTATGTGGATTTTATTGGACTTATTTACTACTAAAAAGCCTCTCAAGAAGGAAAAACCTGTTCTTGGGGACATTGCATGACTCCAAGTGACAAAAACATTACACACACACACACACACACACACACATATGTGTGTGTGTGTGTGTGTGTGTGTGTGTGTGTGTGTGTGTGTGTGTGTGTGTGTGTGTGACATCAAATGACATCAAATGTAAAATGGTTTTCCACTTTTTCTTCATGTGACAAAATTTTCTTTTATAAATTTTTTTTTTTTTTTTCTATTTATTAACAACAAACCTCCTTTTCAAGAGCACTGTGACCTATTTTCCTGCTAACCCTGTTAATGCTTGTGGGCAAACAGGCAGTTGAGTGTATCTGTGTCTATCTGTGTGTGTGTGTGTGTGAGAGAGAGAGAGAGAGAGAGAGAGAGAGAGAGAGAGAGAGAGAGAGAGAGACAAGACGTTAGCTCTGTTCTCCCCCTTTTATATGCTTCAGACCTTTTGGAATATTATTTCTGCAGTTATTATTATTATTATTATTATTATTATTATTATTATTATTATTATTATTATTATCATCAATCAATTTATTAATTAATGTATTAATTTATTACTTTTTTCTGGGACTTTGGTAAGTACTATTTTCTTTGTATTTTTACTAATAGCGACACTAACAGATTTGAGAAGAAATAAAGTCCCAAAAGGTGCACACACCCGAAAGGGAAATAAACTATTCTAGAACTAATTAGCTAACAAGCTAGATGGTAGCCAGATAAGTGA
Source organism: Ameiurus melas (assembly GCA_012411365.1). Lineage (NCBI taxonomy): Eukaryota > Metazoa > Chordata > Actinopteri > Siluriformes > Ictaluridae > Ameiurus > Ameiurus melas. The sequence goes on from CM022767.1 coordinate 18,306,904, forward strand.
ACCAGATTATGTTGGAAAATAGCATATCATATACAGTATATTCAAGCTACATTACACAAGTAACCTAAGTTACGCTGGTTGACTGATGAGATATTCATTCATTCATTTTCCGCAGTTATTATTATTATTATACCACGAACACTGGATGCAATGTTCTGCGAATGCACCCTGGACGAGACATCTGTTTATCTTATTGCACCAAGCACACATGAAGTAATGTGCAGGTTTTGTAGGTGGGGGAAAAGTCCACACAGACAGTAAGCCAATCAAACTGGCAACCCTGCATGGATGGTGGATGACAGGCAATTGTGTTTGATAACAATTGTAGAAGGGAGGAGGGAACCAAACAATATCAAGGCCCCATAGGAACCTGGGTCAAAGTACATGACAAAATCCCCATTGGTCCATTAAAATTGTTTATATTTAGGCCCTCCTGACACAAAAAACTTTGTAATAGTTAGCTCTATGCAGGGAATTGTAGTCTGTAATTCATCAGTGATTATGGCATGAGGCTTATCTGTTTAAAAAATCCAAAAAACACCCATTTTCTATGGATAAGTAGGCCACACAAAAGAAGGACAACATGATGTATTGTGGCACAGATATGTGCATGTGTAAAAGTAAAAAGAGATGTGTGTACTATCACATTATATCATGAGAAGAGCATGAATCTACAGTATAGCTATTCTTGACTTTTTATTCTTTTATGGTTAGGTTATTTGATCACAGTAAACTTATCCTAGATTAGGACAAGTGGCTTGAAGGATAGGCAGTTATGTATGGTGCAACAAGACCCTCTCAGTAGACTACCACCAAGGAGAGGATCAGTGTCATGTGAAGATTTGTTTTTCTGTGCTAAAGCTCAAGAACTGGGCAAAGTTCTGTTAAAAGGAAAATCGTTAACACTAGAGACAACTTCCATTCCCTTCTGTAGGAACCTCAGGGTTCTTCTCTCTCTCTCTCTCTCTCTCTCTCTCTGTCTCTCTCTCTGCAAAATGGAAGCAGGCACACATCTGGGACAATTTCATCTGGTCAATATTTCACAGATGTAAACCACACTACAGCTCTGAAGGGGGTTAGACTGAGGGAAAGTGTGTAACACACTGGACCCAGGAGAAAGTTTAGGATTCCTATGCAGGAGGGCTTTATTGACAAAACCAAACACAGTCCAAATTCCAAAACTGTAGAGGCAAGAGTTAAAACACAATCTGGCCTCAATTGGCTGGACCAGAGGATAATCCAAAGAGTCTACATTCATTCAAGGCTTTCAGAGATAAACAGGGCACAGAACATATGAAACTGGAGAATTGGCAAGACTTCGCAAAGTGGTTTTGAAACTCTTAGCTTATATATATGAACTAGAGAAGTGAACAAGAAATTGGGGTCAGAGGTTATCTACAGTGTGTGTTATAAAGGGTGTGTGGTAAAATAATTATCTTTGCTTTCAAAGGTTTTTATGAGATTTTTTATATTCATATTTAAATTCCTGCTTTTGATTTTGTAACTACATACTAAAGTTTAACATTTCAGCTTATATCATGAAACCCTGCCAGTTTGGAAGTCAAAATTTGAACCGAGATTGACCGCACTATATGTTGCCAAAACAAGCCTTTGTTTTTACAGTTTGTGAATAATATGTCAGCGGTGACAGTCATCGCTTCTTTTAAAAACTCTCTGTTGGTAAAGGGGCTTCTTGTGCTTGGCCAGGAGACAGCTCACACTGAATGAAGCTTCGGTAGCAGCTTTAGCCCTCTCAGTGGGTTTTGTGAAAAGTGACCCCCGTATTTCACTTTTGGATCGGAATGAATCTTTGAATTTAGGATGGTAAGTGGTTTGATGGCGCTCCTAATTACCCCTTGTGCTAAACCCTGGTGACATATCAAGCACACAGTCTTTTCTTTCACCACTGTAAAAGCTAATTATTTTCTCCATTTGGCATGGAAATGAGATATTTTCACCTTCTACATTGCTCGTCCATGGATTCCTGAACAGAGTTCGTTCATTCTTAGTACACATACTGTATGGAGTTATCCTTAGCTAGCTATGTAACTTAACAGTAGGTTGACATTATGCAGTTTGAAACAGTTATCTGCAAATTTAACCTAATGTTATAATTGGCCAGAATTAATATTTTTATTGGGCTAATCCCTGTTCAAGAGCGGATATTGTACCACTGCTTATTTTTTTGTATTTTAAAAAGGTGCTGTGATCATTGACAGTACATGGATGGTTGCGATCTACTAAAAATTCCCCAGCAATCAACTGGTAGGTCATGATCAACAGGGAGATATTCCAGTTTCTGGTTACTTTATTTTAATTTTTATCTTTTTACATTTTTTTAAATCTTGTAGATCTACAAGATCTACAAGATATGTGCTGTAACAACAATTTTGTCAAGCTTCATTGAATTGAGAAAAGAACACAAACCTGTTTGCTTGAAACTCACACATACTGAAAGTTTTTGAGCAGTTAATAAACGTTTATATATATATATAAATATATATTATATATATATATATATATATATATATATATATATATATATATATATATATATATATATATATATATATACATATATATATATATATATATATATATATATCACACAAATTCAAAACTAATTTGCTGCACTCTAAAAATGAAAAATGTTATGATGGGGTAAACATAGAGCAACGGAATAAAAGGAAAATTTGGACCTTGATAACTACATTTATCATGATGACTGTCAGCTGTCAGAAACCATCAAGTAATAGTGACCGGACATCTCCTACAGTTGGTCCATGTCAGCAATAATCAGTGTCAACTGATCATAATGAGTCAATGTCAAAGGCCCATGGGAGATAGTTCTCTGATTGTCTGTTTAGAATATAATGAATCAGTGCAAAGCAAGCATTCAGTCTCTCCCTGCATTAATTCTGAATTATTTTAAGCTTAATTTGACATATCTAATGTATATATATTTATCACACTTTCAAATCCATAAAATTAGAATCAAGTGTTCAAGTCTGCTGTTCCCTTGCCTATTGAGGTGTTTTGTGTCATCATGCCAAGATCTAATGAGTTCTGTAAGGCCTTCAGATAAAAGGTTGTATATGCCTATGAGTCTGGCAAGGGATTTTAAAGAGCTCCAAATTATTTGAAATACATCATTCCACTGTAAGGAAATAATCTACAAATGGCGCAGATTTTAAACGATTGCCAATTTGTCCAGTATTGGATGTCCCAGCAAATTCAGCAGAAGAGCAGATCATTCGATGCAAAAAGAAGTCTCCAAGAACCCCAAAATTTCATCACAGGATCTGCTAGTAAGTCTTGCACCTGTTGATGCCAAAGTGCTTCTGCAATCAGAACGATATTGCACAAATTTGACCTGTATGCCAGGCATGCTAGGAAAAGGCCTTTGCTGTCTAACAAACATGGGTGTAGGAGCCATTATAAATGGGCCAAGGTGGGGTTGAACCACAAATGGACATAAAGTACACTAGCAAATCCAGCAAGGAATGGCTCAAAAAGAAGAAATGAAGGATTATGCAATAGCCTTGTCAAAGCCCTGATTTAAATCATATTGAAATGTTGTGCAGGGACTTGAAAAGGGTAGTACATGCAAGAAAACCCTCAAACATCTTGCAACTGAAGGAATATTGTATGGAAGAGTGGTCAGAAATTACCAGCAAAATGATGACAGACACTGGTGTACACTTATGCAAAATGTCCACAAGAAGCTATTTCTCCTTAAGGGGGCAATACTAGCTTCTGAGGCCAAGGGTGTACCTACTTTTTCCACAGAAGACCATCACATCTACTGACATTTCTGTTGATTCAATGATTGAAAAACATATTATTCCTTAGGGTTAGGGTTTATTAATAAGCACTCTTATATATATATATATATATATATATATATATATATATATATATATATATATATATATATATATATATATATATATATAAATTACAATAACAAAATGGCTGAGCAGAACATTTATGAGAAGAGCTGATTTGATTAGATGTTGCAGCATGCACAACCCCACCTCTGTAGTGTATATCCAATGCCTTTTATTGAATGCGCTACTCTACTGTACACCAGGTTACTTTCAGTGCTAATGCTCACAAAATCAGACTGCAAATGCAGACAAAGATCTAATACAAACTACCGCCCTCTACTGGTATGGCAAGTTATAGAGCTGGTGCAGTTTGTACGTGCATGTTTCTCATCAGGTGTAGTCTTTACAGTGCAACTTTTCACAGAAGGCAATTTCAGTCAGCCTCGATTGTATTAGTCATACTAAATCGGTTTGGTGTGTCACAGCCATTCAATTTTGTGTTACACATGTGCCAGCTTCCTGTTTCCATGTGTACATTGATAGATGCACAACCACAAATTCTTTCCTCTAAAAAAGTAGTCCCAAAATATAAATTTACAAATCCCAAATGTTTTGAAATGTCCTACAAAAATGTTTGGAGTGAGAGAGAGAGTACGTTCCTAGAGAGAAACGCTAGAAGATTCAGCCCATTCAACTGGGACTTATTTCTGTAAATGATCCATAATGTCAGTTTTACACTATTAAACCAGAAACAATCTTTAAACTGTGCTGGAATAGATGGCAGCCAAGTGCACAGTCCAGAACTGTTAAGTGTGCCAAATGCCTTGTTAACTTACAATGATATTGGGGATCCTGTTGCCTAAAGTTGTTTGTTTAAACATACTGTACTACTTCTACTACCACCACCAAACACACACACACACACACACACACACACACACACACATGGTGAATTAGAGTTTTTGAAGGATTATAAATTGAATGAGAGGCGTGAAGAACTGAGGTCATGGGAATTGATGGAATAATAATAGTAATAATAAGGAAGCACTGACAAAAAAGTAAGGGAAAATAGAAGACAGCTTTATGTGATCTCCACTTCACCACACCCACAGGTGAATAGAGAGTCAAGAACTTGACTGATTACCAGACACATAAAAAGATTAAAGGCGACAGAGCACAGAGAAAGAATAGGGAGATTAGTGGTGTAGTGTGGCATGGTGCTTGTTCACTTCTGCATCAGCACAATATGAGTGAAGTGTTGTGGTGAAATGTGAGGAGAAAGATAAAGAGTGAGCTGACAGTACATGCTGGGTGAAAGATACAATTGTGGTCTGTTGATTTATTTGTACTGAACCATTTTTTTTTTGCTGTATTCTAGTTGTTGATTAAAGATCACTCTTTACATATAGATGGGCGGCAATAATGAGAAATAATGGACTTTAAATAAAAAGATCATGAGCATGACTACACTTAACATACAGTATATTTGCTCATATATTCAGGCAGATTAGTGTCAAACCAAGCCTTTTTTAAAAACACACATACACGCATCCTTTTACCTCATCCATTTGAGTGTTTGTGGCTGACTGAATTGTTTTCTCTGACACTCTCGCTCAATTGGGAGATGAGTTTGAGATGTAGCTGAAGTGTTCCATCCTCAGAATACTGATAAGGCTTGCAAAGGGGATACATTGCCTTGCATGTGTAGAGGAAACTCTCTCATAGTAATCTCATAGTATGTTATGTTTACATTCACAGCATTTTTAATGTTATTTTTTTATTCTTTTGCACTACCTGATATCTGACATTTCCACACAAGACCTGTGTATTGGTCAGTGCTACACAGTCACTTACTGTGCTAATTATCTTATTTTAGTGGTTATTGTACTGTCTTCTTACTTTATGTAGAAATGTGTAGGTCTTATTTTGTTATTTCTTGTTTCATGTAGCACCATGGTACTGCAAGAACGATGTTTCATTTCACTGTGTACTCTGTAGTAGCTGTTTATGGTTGAAATAACAATAAAGCCACTTGACTTGAAACTGTGATGTGATGCTGACTTGATTCTATAGTTTGGACATTTTTCTGTCTCTTCTCAGTCTTCCACCATTTCACCCCCAGGGTGAAAATATACATACTTACCATAAGTACACACTTTCCCTATTAGTGTTGCTGTAGTTCCTGAATCATTCATATCACTGATTCTTTCAGCATCTTTGGTGAGCACTTTACCCTATTCAGAGTCAGGGTGGATCCAGAGTTCATCAGAAATACTGGATGCAAGGCAGGAATGTACCCATACAGGACACAGGTCAGGGGTCCACACACAGACATATTTATAGCATTATTCATACCTAGAGGACATTTAGAGTAGCCAGTTCACTTACCAGCATGTTTTGGTTATTTTGAAACCATGGCTATGGGGCACAAACACAACTTCCTTTGCCAATGAGTCAGTCCACAGTACTGAATAATATGCTTCAGAATTAATAAATGAATGATAAACTTGGAGTTTTTTTTTCAAGTTTAATTTTTATTGAACATTTGAGAAAAAATGGTCCAAGCCTAAAATGGCAAATGTTAAGCTTTTACTGGTCTTTGCAACAAATCATCGATCACGAAATTAGCATGAATTAAAGTAATGCACTCATAAGAGTTCCTATGCCACCATTTGCTTGTTTACTTTTTGGGGAAAAGCTTGAAACAGGGAAACTCACTTACAGTCTTCTTGTGCGCAAAGGTAAAATCATGATAATGATTAAAATGTTTGAAGTAAAGTTCATGCCTGTGTGCACAAATAATAATAATATATTTTTTAAAAACTTTGGGATGTTTTTTTTTTTTCTTTGAAAGATTAGTCATATGAAGACTATATAAGTGAACTTCCCTGTTTCTAGCTTTCCGCCAAATAGTTCACTGGGTTAAAAGTAAATGTTCAAATGGTGGCATAGGAGACCTTGTGATTGCATTTATTTAATTCTTGCTCATTTCCTGACCAGTGATTTGCTGTTAAGACCATTAACAGCTTAATATTTTTTGCATTTTGGGCTTGGCTCATTTTTTTGCTCAGGGGTTTAAGTGCACGGTGTGTTTTTGACTCACCTTGTAAGGTCACCTCGTACCTGTGTGTAAAGTTTTGTGTGTACCATAATTGTGTATAATTTCAGCCATTCTTTGTAATTACTTCTTTCAATACCCATCATTCCATACAACTGACTTTTCAAAAGACAGACCAGCAACTGCATTTTAAAGGGCACACAAAATTGGTGGATATGATCACTGTGGGGACATCCAGCTTTTCAAAATATTATTGATTGAGCATGGTGGAACTAGGTTTGTTTTGAAGAAAATACATGTATAAATCGCAAGTGTTCATATTTAAGACAAAAACTAAAAAGGTTATGCTTAGTTATGCTTGCAGGATTTCCCAAGTGTTTGTAGAACAGGTTGGACACCTCACTGAAACTTTCACTATGATTCCTTCCAGACCAGGTTAGAGGAAAGTATATTTTTCTGTGCTGGTGTTTGATGTCATTTCCTTTCAGTGGCATCATAGCGTTTTGTCCTAATATGTGAAAGAACAGCCAGCGTACATCTGTGCCACTTTTTAACTGTGGTAAACCACCAAAAATACAGCAGCTCAAATGTACTGTACATTTCAACAATTATGATTTGTTTTAGAAATAGATTTAGAACTTTAATATTATTGCACACTGGTGTGGTGTCCATCTGTAGTGCTGCTGAATCCACGAGTTTAATACATTCCTCATAGAAGCTCAACACAAAAAGAGGAAAATATCACAACTATTAACTTTTTCAGACAGGTAACCTCCTGAAAGTGAGAAACAGAAAAATATACAGCAAAGCTGAAGCCTGTGAATTACCAGCTTGTTTGTGTAACAGCAAGTATTAGATCATGACAATAGATGAAAGGATGCATGACAAGCAAAGTGCGAGACAAAAGTGGGAAAGGTTAAATGAAGAGGCGTGAGTGTTGAGTGATGTGCATACATATGTGGTGGCATGACTGAGCATGTAGCTGCTGCTCCTCTCATATGGCAGGATGGAAGTGAGACAACAGACCTCTTAGGGATTTTACATGTTAATGAAATATGCTGACTGCTACTGAAGATAATGATACTATGCTAAGTGCATGGTGAGCTGAAAGAGTACACAATTCAGTTTTATGTAATGGTGATCATGCTGAATTTAACCAAGATTTGGTTAAGTAATAAGTTTTCCCACACAAAACAGGCAAAATAATACTCTGTGCACTTTCCTTTTAGCTGATATACACATTAGTAGCCTTTTCCCAGAACGTTGCCAGGTTCAAACTAGTTATATGCTACACGACAATCCAAGTAATGTGATGTTTATCATACTGTAATTTATGCAATATTTCTCTGCTGTTTTACTAACTTTAAGCTTATGTTAGAATGTGCTGATTAAAAGTAATTTGCAGAATTAATGCATTATAAACCATCATCATATTAGGAACTAATTCTCTGGCTTTTGTTCACACACAAGCATAACGATAATATTTTAGTTAATATTTTAATATTGGAGCTTTTATTTCAGTAGGTCTGATTCTGGCAAATTGCCCGACCAACTTTTCTATCATTCCTTTAAATTGTATTTGTACAAGTTTAACAAAGACAATGCACTTAGCTAAAGAGAAAATCCTTAGTAAATCATTAAGGTCTTCTCGAGTTAGGTTCCTGATTTGGACTTTAATGTGGGCTGTTTATCCCTGCAGGGTCATCTGGCCAACAAACTGGTCCCTAGTTACGTAGCACATGACCCTTAACAGGAAGAATGCTTTGAAGCTTCACCGTGAGAGGACTGTACACAGTAGTCAACTGTGCCCCCTCCCAGCCTTGGGTTCACTATATATCTAGACATAAGAAATCCTTGCTTGACAAGGTATAAATAGATATTAACACTCTGTCTCATTTAATACCTTTTCATTTCAGTTTCTCTATCTCTATCTCTATTGCTGTCTTTATGCAATAGTTGCAATAGTAAAACTGTTGCCAATTCAGGTTTTGTCCTGGGTCAACCTGCTTTGAACTGTGAGACACTTTGTAGCACATTTTATATTACGTATTCTTTACTTTATCTAAACTTAAGTAGATATTAGTTTGTCAAGCCTAATATTCAGTATATCTGATAACAAGGTTAATGCTCCTGCTCAGAGGTGACATTGTGACAGTGCGCCTCATGCCCACACCACACTCACAGGTCAATGCACTCATGCCATCTACTTATGCTAATGTTTCCAGTCAGATCATATGTCTCTCACGCTGCAGTTTATTCTTGGTGCTTTAAGACTATTCAAGTCAAAGAACTTGTTCTCAGCTAATAAAACCATAAACAGATGCAATGTATTTTGAGCAAGCCAGAGTTTGAAATACTCCTTGTACCAGTAAGTTCTTATTAGCTCTCTCCTTTCCTTTCTTCTGTTCACCCAGCACTTCCCAGTGTGGTACAATGTTGTGCCTTTGTGTGCCCACATAAAAACGTCATGTGATCCGAAGCTGTACTGGAATTCTGGAGACCTCACGTGGACTGGAAGTTCAATGAGTGAATTATAGGGGACATCATGGTAACAAGGACAACAAGGTTTCCACTTCCATGTAGAGTAGAAAGTGTGTGTGTGTGTTTGGTGTGTGTGTGTGTGTGTGTGTGTGTGTGTGTGTGTGTGTGTGTGTGTGTGTGTGTGTGTGTGTGTGTGTGTGTGTGTGTGTCAGCGGGTGATGACTACGTTTTCTGTGTTTAATGATCAGGTAACTTATATTGACTGCTCTTTAAGATCTTTGGAGGAGCCTAAAGGAAGCCACACTAAAACACCACCATCAAGTTTCAAGAGTGTCAGGGAAAATAAGCAGAGCTATTTGTTTGGGGCAAGCCCCCACCAACTCCACACCCACACTTCAAAGGAGTGTGGTAATTATAGTGGTTGCATAATCCCCCTCTACTTCCTTGTGGAAGGGAAATAAAATGGGGCTCCATTGCTAGAGAAAATGTGAAGGAATGCTGCTAAAGAAAAATAAACAACAACCTGTGCATAAAACCACTTTGCTGTTGTGTTATTAACACTGTAGAAAATAGTTACCATGCAGAGTACTTTGCCATTGTCATCTTCACACCTTCTGCCAAGTTATAAATAACATTTAAATAACGCATAGCTTATGCATACACATGGATACATGGATCTACTTTGAGGACATGACATTTAAATAGTACACAGCTGATCTGAGGTTCTCAATCTCTGTACATTGTTTGATTATCTGGAAGGCACTTTCACTGCTTTTATGCAGACCAAAACCTAAATGAACGTTTAGCATCATTGAATCTTTATATACTGTTATAGTACATATACTGTTATAGTACATAATACACCAGCAAAAATGTATATTTCAAGTGATGTACTAATGAATTAAATGTGTTTAAGCATTGTTTTCTATAGGTTCAAGGATCATCAAATAATGGTCTGTGGCCAGTTCTGGCAAGCGAGTGGCTCCAACTCATTCCCCAACACATTCAAATTATACAGAATCTCTAAAAATGGGCAATAAAATATTAAATAATGTCCTACCATCAATTCCTATTTAAATGTATAAAAAGATGTAGGCATTACTCGTGTGCTGTGTGTATGTACATATGTATGTTTGTGTGTTAGTTTTTTAATTAAAAGCTGCACTCAGGGTCAGTCAAATGTCCTCAGATAGCCAGGAATATCTGAAAGTTTTGACCATTTGTCTGGTTCCCCATGAGGAAAACTGCTGTAATTAGCTATTAGCCTGGAAAAAAAGTGCTGTTAGGCCAAGCGTGGTGCCAATACTGTGGAGAGAGAATGTAAGTGAGGAGAAATTGTTAATGCAAACTAGAGGTACAACTCTATCAGCGTTTCTGTTTTAATTGAGACAGAAAAGAGCCATTTCAGTCCCAAGTTAAGTGTAAAATGTGACAAGTAGTGGTAGCTTTGTAATTAAATTATCTATAAGAGTGGATTTTATTTGAGATTGTTTCTTACTCTTACAAATTTTCTACCACACTTTTTCTGTGGCTGAAAATCATATGGAAGATATGCATGGTGTGGTATGACCCTAGAGAAGAGAGCTGAACACACAGAATACTGGTCACCTCAGTAGGAAGCACTTGTTCCCCCTAAATTACATATTAGCAATTTTACTGACAGCATATCTACATACAACTCACATACAACCTCAGTATTTAAATACAAAAGTGTAATTTTTACTATTAAAATTCACTTTTTAAACTCATATAAATATGCTTCAGTCAGCTTCAGTATAAATGGAAAGTATCATTATAGTAATGGCTTCCAGAAAGTTAAAGTATCAACAGTGGGAAGACAGTAGTTGCGTATCATTATGTGAGACCTCCTCAAAGTTCAACTCTTAGAGTCTTCCATGTTTAAAATTAAATGTAATGAAGGTTAATGGTTTATTTAAAAAAAACACACAAAAACACACACACACACTCAAGTAAAAGTACTATGATTTAACTATACTCAAAAACATACCATTATAGTTAACTCAAGTTGTCATGGACTGGAGCAGGCAGTGAATGTAAGTGCAGATAATTTATTGTCCATCCATCCATCTTCAACCGCTTATTCCTTCTTCAGGGTCTCGGGGAAACTGGAGCCTATCCCAGGAGGCATCGGGCACAAGGCAGGGTACACCCTGGATAGGGTGCCAGTCCATCGCAGGGCACAATCACATACACACTCACACACCCATTCATACACTATGGACAATTTAGACACACCAATCAACCTACCATGCATGTCTTTGGACTGGGGGAGGAAACCGGAGCACGGAGAGAACATACAAAGTCCGCACACACATGGCCCCGGCAGGAATCGAACCCCGGACCCTAGAGGTGTGAGGCGAATGTGCATTAGGCCACTAAGCCAGGTATGAACTGTCAGAAACGGAGACTTAACTAGATTCACTAGTTGGATATAGCATGAGAATACTCACCCTCAAAATTGTTGATGTAACTCAAAATACATCATTTGAAGCCCTTCGCCTTCTTACTGTTGGGTGTAACAGCTGACTGCCTCACAATATGACTGACGTCATTCATGGTAATCTGGGGAAGCTCTGATAAACAGCAAGAATAATATGTCATACCCTCCGGTGCCATCTTCACACATTTATTGCCAGTAGAGAAAATGGCTTCAGCACCGGATGTAACTGAGCTGGATGAGACAAAATGCAGACGTGATCGTGCATAAAGTCCATTGAAGGATCAGATCTAAAATCCAATTTTAAAGCGTTTCTATCTTTTGGAGAGTGGTCTTCATCAGGATGTTTGCTCTCCATTGCAATTGCTCTCTACAACACCAAATATCAATCCACCATGTATGTCTTTGTTGATCGATCAGAGAAACCTTAGGGGCCACTGAGACAATGAGACAATGGTTTTGTCAGAAAGCTGTTCAGAGGCGTTCCTAAGGAACTGCCATGAGAAATCTCATTATTGCAGCACATAAATTTGATTAGTGTGTGTGTGTGTGCGTGTGCGTGTGTGTGTGTGTTGCAAATATGGTATATGGAATGTGCTTTAATACAGCTCTGGAGAGAAAGCAAGACAAAGAGAGAGAACATGATTGTGTATGGAATGGGAACCAGCTGTTTTTTTCTGGAGCTAACATAACAGTGCACACATAAACATTATGTGAAATCTTTCCTTTTCAGTGCAGAACAGCAACATTATGTATCAACTAAATACTGATAAACGGTTGTAGGTTATCAAAAAAATCTGCATGATCGTACATTTATCAAGATGTTCTTCATCTTCCTCTTTCGATCTCTCTCTAATGCTTCTGTAACACTTTTAAAAGCGCTGTATAAGGGCATAAAGAATGAGAGCCTGAAAACAAGTTTGTACTTCGGTTTAGGTTACTCAGTGTGTGTGTGGGTGTGCGTGTGCGTGTGTGTGTGTGTGTGTGTGTTTATAACATGGTTCAGATGGAAAATAGCATACAACGGCTCCTCCATTTATCCCCTGTAGACTGGCATGATGGAAACAGAGCCATGTGCCTGTGCTGATGCCATGGTCAGCTGATGATTAGGCCAGTTACAGAATGGTAGTCAGCCCTTTTCCTTATTTCCCTCTTCCCTAAGCCTCTTGTTTTCTCTTTCTGCCCCTTTGTATAAGACAGCACAGAATCACTCACTTGTGTACAGTTTTTGTACAATTGATTAATTCATTTAAAGCTGAACTAAGCAGATTGTGCTGTTTTAGCTTGAGGCAGGATTTCTATCTCTGAAGATCTGATGGTCAGATCTTCAAGAGATTATAAAGAGAGAGAGAAATAAAGTGTCCTCTCTTTTTTCTCATCAGTGTCTCACTCAGATACAGTAGTGCAACTCATCTCTTGCATAAACTACTTTTTGAGTTAAGTGATATCACTCAGCTTGCTCAGAGTATGTGTTTTGATGCCCAAGTGCTTTCAGTAGATGTGTGTTTATTGCCCACAGTGCATATCTTTATTGAGCCAGTATATGATATTTCACTTGAGGAGAAATAGGATACTTAATTTGCTTGCCAATAGCAACAAAGCTTGTGGTGCATTTCTTTTGTGCTCTTTTCTGGGAAAGCTATCTCTCTCTCTCTCTCTCTCTCTCTCTCTCTCTCTCTCTCTCTCTCTCTCTCTCTCTCTCACACACACACACACACACACACACACAGAGTGAGAGTAAGAGAGTGTGTGTGTGTGGCCAAAGCACAGCCAGGCTGAACAAAACACCATATTGTGCATTTTGTATTGTGTTTATTTTTTCACTCATAGACCTAAGCAGTCCTTTCACATCCAGCTCTGTCTTGACTAGAAGAGAAGGTTTTTTATGTAACACAGGACTGAGTGACAAAGCAAAAATCTCCAAATGCACAACGAGGGAAATCAAATATATTTGTAGGACTCATAGGTGACATTTTTTTTTATAAGGACTTATATTCATAAAAATAATACAAATGGGCTTCTTGTTACTTTTGTACATGCACTGGTAATCCTATCAGGTAAAAATATATAAGTATACCTTTACTGACTGTTCTGTTGTTCTGCACAAGTGACCATCATAGATGCACCAATGACCAAATATTATTTGGCTAGTGGATCAGTCGCAGCACTGCTGAGACTCAGTAACACCGACATTGAAACTGTAATGTGTATTCTTTTGACAAAAAAATAACATCTTGATTATTGATTGGATCAGGAAATTGTTGCAAGATTGTGATGGAATTTAAAAGGAAACACATGATACTGTTGTCAAACTGGGAGCCAAAGTTGGGAAAGACGACTCTGTATGTGTTTACAAAGAAATGGCAATCATGCACATTACATTTATGGAATTTGGCAGACACCCTTATCCAGAGCAACTTACATATATCTTATTTATACAACTGAGCAGCTGAGCGCTATGGACCTTACTCAAGGGTCCAGCAGGGGCAGCTTGGCGGTGCTGAGATTTGAATTAGGTTTTCTGAAGTAGCAGTAGCCCATCAGTAGCCCATCATCCTAGCCACTGAGCTACCACAAGTTTTATAAATAAAGTTACATTTTGTTACAAAAAAGTGTGTTAATTTTCCCTATATATGGAGCCTTTTACACACCCTGTATAAGGCCACTACCATGTCAGTGTCACTGCTGTGTTGAGGGCACCCAAATAGGGGTGGACCTTCTATTAATTGCCTGGGTACCTGGTGTCTGAGAAATCATGCACAGCAACAGAGGGAATACAGCTCATAATTATATGCCTCTATCTAGTGAGTGTACCTGAACAATTAGCCACTGAGTGTGTATCAAGTCAAGTAACTTGATAAATTAAGTATATGTTTCAGTTCCTGTGTTACCAGTGCATGAATCACAGAGCCACATTAAAGTGTCTAGACAAATCTGTCTAAAACTATATGGTATCACAGCTTTGCAGCTATTATTTATAAAGCCAGAAGTAGCTTTCAGAGGAAGCCTGAAAGTCACTGACAGGAATTGCTGGACGTATTTAAGACAACAAAGTTCAACTCAGTTTAGTTTATTTTCAGGTATATAGCACAATAGGAATTGTCACAGACCAGCTTTACAGAAATCCCAATCTAGTGACAACAGTAAGGAAAAACTTTGTGAAATGACATGAGGAAGAAAGCTTAATAGGAGCTAGGCTTCTCATAGGGGAACCTATACCTCTTCTGAGTGACAAATGGATAGTGGTATGAGCTATAAACCTGAAGGTTGCGGTAAATTATATGAGGCTCCCTTTAGGTTCATAAACAGAAATGTGGAATCTAGTCAGTTGTAAGTTTAAACCTGTCACAAAGAATCACAAGTGAAATTATTAGCTTAAATAAATGTGACATTCTTGATATAGGAAGGGTTATAAATAAACACATATTATAAATATAACCTAATATAAAAAACACCTTAGACTCTGGAGCTGTGGAGGTTACTATGGTGTAATAAATGATCTTTTACTTCTTTTCTGTTTGTCTTGATGGATTTCTCTTTTGAGAAAGCCAGCGAAAATGTTAAAACCTTACTAGTTGCTCTTAACTGTTCAGCATGATTGATTCTCTTGGGCCTCTTCTTCCGGTCCATTTTCCCTCAGCTAATGTTTGAAAAAAGTGTAGATGAGTGTCCAAAACTGCTCTGAGCACAAACAAATACCAATCTACATCCTCAGCCACCTCCAATAAACCCTTGAAAAACATATCTAAAATTGTTGCCAGTTTGTCTTTGTACTGTGCCACGACTTTATTTGAGTTGCACTTCATCAGCAGTCTTGTATAAGTTTGCTTTTATTTAAATTGGAACTTACATTTATTTGTAACACAGACTGTTTTTGTACGCTGTGCACACACTGGAGCATACAAACACCAGTTGCCAGTCAAAAAGTTTCAGTCTGTATGACGGGAATAACAAGCTTACATAGGATGCAGTAAACTCCCCCCTACACAACATCCCAACAGTGGCACACAGCCAGCCTCTGTACAGTTCAAAGGTGAAATCTTGTTAAAGGCAGTTGAAGGAAAACACTAAACTAAAGAAGGTGGCCATCAATTCTGAATTAGTTTCTTTTTCCATTTTTTGGTGGAGTTGGATGCTTTTAAACAGAACAGAAATAGCAGAGGACTGATTTTTTTTTTTTAAATCAGTGTTTGTGGATTCAGTGTTTTGGTGAAAAACATAAACTGTCAACTTAGACTGTATATATCTAATTAAACTTTTATTTCTGTTGTCTTGAAAGCTCCCATAGCCATACACACCCATGTGAGGTACAGTTGGTGGTGGTAAATTTGAGGTGTTTGTTGGACATTTTTAGTTGAGAACTGTTTCGTAACCCGGGTGAGATGAGGTGTTTAAAACCCAAGCAACACTTCTGTGCCTGACAACTAAACCACCAGAACAGCGTCACTGGTGTTCTGAAAATGATCCACCATTTCATTAATATCTGCTCTGTGGTAGTATTGTAGTGGTCTAATTCCAGTAATGAATGGAGTAGAGGGGGCTGAGAAACATAGCAACAGATGGGCTACCTTGAGTAATTCTTACAGTAAGTGAACAATTGTATCTACAAGGTTACCTACTGTACATATTTGTGTGGCTGAGAAGATGGTCATTGAGTGTATATACAACAGCTTTCAAAAGTATTCAACCCCCCTGGAATGTATCTGCTTTATCTGAATAACAAATGATAAACACACATTCTTAGTATTTTTCTCAGTATTTTTTGTATTGCAAACTTTTTATTTCCTTTCTTTTTATTGCAAACATGTTCCCTTACATTGCATTTTCAAGATCAAAATTGATCAAAAACTTAAAAATGCTTCTTGCATAACTATTTAAACCCCCAGGTTCCGAAAGCTCCACTTGAAACATATTGTTTTAATGAGGACTTACTTGCCTTATACAGTATCTCACAAAAGTGAGTACACCCCTCACATTTTTGTAAATATTTGACTATACCTTTTCATGTGACAACACTGAAGAAATGACACTTTGCTACAATGTAAAGTAGTGAGTGTACAGCTTGTGTAACAGTGTAAATTTGCTGTCCCCTCAAAATAATTCAACACACAGCCATCCAAAATGTTAATCAAATATGGAATCAGCACATAGGCAGAGATCAGGCAACAGCAAGGATAATCCAAAATACACAAACTAGAGAACAGAACAAGATTGAGAACTGGAGAATAACAACACAGAACAGAACGGCTTGGAACAGACAGGTAGGTAAACACTGAACAATACTTTGTCCTGAACAAAGAAACATGAGAGTTTAAATACAGAAATAATTAAGGGGCAAACTGAAAGCAGGTGGGAGTAATCAGGAAACACGATGGAGACAACCAATGGCAGGACATGGGAGGAGACAAAACATGAATCAAAACAAAACAAACGTGGCAACATAAACAAACACATCATAGCTAGGGAGAATGCGTCGTACTGCTGTGTGCTGTTCCACATGCAGCGTTCAGCGGCAGGAGGAAATATGTGACAGGTGGCAGTATTGTGCTCTGGGGATGCTTTTCATCCTCAGAACCTGGGCTGATTGCCAAAGTTGAAAGGAGAATGGATGAAGCAAAATACAGGAGAATATTATAGAACCTCTATAGAACCTGACCGAATCTGCTATAAAAAAAACTAAAGTTTGGGAGAAAATTCACCCATCAGCAGTACAATGATCCCAAACACAAGGCCAAAGCAACATAACAGTGGTTAAAAACAAAAGGCATCATTTTCAAATACCAAAAAAAAAGTCAAAAACAGATTTATTTATTTATTTGTACTCTGCAATAAAAGAAACATTCTCTCACATTCTACTGCTTTTATTTCCAGCAAATTTCTTAACATGAAATAATGTATTAACATGTAAATTTTTGCATTTACATAAAAGGATTCAACAACTGAGACATAAATTGAACAAGTTTCACACACATTTGATGACAGGTCGATATTAAAAGTAACAGTCAGTATGTGGTGTCCACCAGCTGCTTTAAGTACTACAGTGCATCTCATCCTCAAGGACTGCACCTGATTTGTTAGTTCTTGCTGTGAAATGTTACCCCACTCTTCCACCAAGGCATCTGCAAGTTCTCCATCATCCAAACACATGATCACGTTTTGGATTTTACAAAATTATTTTTAAAATACAGTCTCCTTAAAAAGGAACGTTTATTTTTTTGCTGAGTAAATGTGTGTGTGTGTGTGTGTGTGTGTGTGTGTGTGTGTGTAAGACAGGCAGTCTAACATTTTGTCTTGTGTAAGTAAGGAGAACAACACTAGTTCAGTTTCTGTTTCTTTGGAATCATTGGCCTCATTTTGGTTTAACTTTTCCATCCAATTTAGTGTTTCTCTGTTTTGACTTATAGCACAAACTGTTGCTTACTCAGGACTTAATCAGATAAATAGGGCATAATGTGATATATCTGGCCATATGGTCTCACATACAAAAACAGCCAGTCAGTTCTAAAAATGAATTAAACAGGGAGCTTTCAGATTTCTGCTCAAGTTGCACTCTGTTTTTTTGTTTTTGTTTTTTTACCACACCAGGAAGGGAGGTCTAATAACAGACCATTAGCTAAACTGAGAATTGATGCAGGATTGTTCCATCAGGCAGGATGGTAGAGTTCAAGGTCTCTTTCGATATATATAAGAAAAGTTCTTTCTTAACCTCATCAGCTAGCTATAACTCACCAGCCTTTATTCTGCTGTCATTTTTGCTGGGCTGTAAGGAACAGTGTCATGAGGGAATGTACTGAAATGAGAGAGAGAGAGAGAGAGAGAGAGAGAGAGAGAGAGAGAGAGAGATGAGGAAAAAAACAGGGTGTGCCAATATATTCTAGTACAGATGTTTTAGATGCTTTGGGCTCATTTAATCACTTTAATTCTCTTTCTGACCCATCCACAGCAGTTTCTCTGTTCTTTAAATAAACACCTACACCAATTCCAATGTTATACTACATTACCTGACTCTTTTTACTTAAAAAGCTAATACACACTCACAAACACATGACACATATGGCTTCTTGTGAAAGCAGTGGTCCATTCCTCCATCAGCTGTCTGATTGTGTGTTAGTTCTGCTGGCTGATGAATAGATTCTTTAAAGGCCACTCAGTGCACTGCTGTTTATGTTTGGCTTTCCATGGAAACACAGGATTCTGCATTTTGATTGGGAAGGAAGCTGCCGTGTCTGGCATCACTAAGATATGTGTGAGGTCACATGTTTGAATTAGCATGTTCTCTCTATAAAACTGGAACTGCGAGCTGTCTGTGGGGGCAAATATATGTGCATGTGTGTCTTTAAAGCACATTTACAAGCCCAATTAAGGGCATCTTGAAAGTATTTAACAGCTTTCCTTTGTGTTAATGAACAAGGTTTAAAACTATTCAAGAACAAAACATTAAAAATACATATTTTAATTAATAATTAAATTATTTTGTGGTAAATTCACAAATTTGAATAATTTTTGATTGTTTTGTGTTAAATTCAAAACAGGCCAATGTGATGTAAAAATCATGGACTAAAATGGTTATTAAAATGCTGAAAATAATAAAGCTGCAGGACGTAAGAGTTTGGAATTTCACCCTCTCTCTACTTGAATCATGCCATTGAGAGCAACTTGTGGGAGAATATTTCACATTGTGGGTTCTCCACTGCATGGATTAATCTCAGAGCTGTGAATGCCAACAAACTGCAAAGTCAACTCACTTTCATACAGGATTCAGGAATGCATGTCACGATGTGCATTAAGTAGTAGGCCTACAGTAAACACTAATATCATCAATGGTATACTGACAAACTGTTTAGTATGGTAGTACATGATTTGAGGTGCGGGCCAGTTATTCACAGCTCTGAGGATATAATTATCTGCTGCTTTCCTCAATATTACAGAAGCATTATAAGGAGAGAAAAAACCATTTACTGTGCACATCAAGGTGTCTCTTTCAAATTGCCAGATAAAAGAGCAAAACCTCCCAAATGCTATTGTCTTCCAGTACACTGATATGTAGACTTGTGGACGTACATACAATAAACAAAGCAAAAAAAACAAACAAAAAAAGGTTTTCAGTTGACTCATTATTGTATTATATTACTCAATCCATATTCTTCATGGATTTTATAATCTAATCTGTGTATTTTGGTTTCCAGCATGTCAAACACAGTAGGCATGAAGAAGTTTTACCAAAGGCGAGCAGACGGCTTGAATAACTCACTGTTGCCTGATATAACTGAGTTGGAAATACAAAAACAAACAAGCCACGCTAGTCACTAGCTAAACAACTTCACAACTGGATAACAATTCCGCAACAAGGACAATTTTTCTGACAGCCATATCATTCACTAGCTTCCCAGCAAATTAAAGTATATATAAATGTCTTACCAAAACTCCATTAGTCCTGAAACATTTTCAGTCTCATGTGATAATATCAGACTGACTCTTGTTTGTTTCCTCTGTCATGCTATTACACTCTGTCTCCTGATTGGTTGGTGGCTCAGTCTGTCACTGTGTATTCAGACTTATTTTGTGTCTAGAGTTAGGACTTTTAATGTATCTGAGCTGGCAGATAATGATCTATGTAGGGTTATCACGATACCTAGTAGCATCAGCATACCACACAATTTTGTGTTAATTCATAATTCAAATCTACAATTCAAACCAAATGTACAGAAATACCCAGATATAAATGAAAACAGACAAACCAAATGTTCCTCTGAATACTTTATTAACTAGAATGAATAACTGGCTGTTGGAAAAACTCAAAACAATCATACAATTGTCAAGCAACTAATTCAATGTGCCACTTATTTCATCTATTGTTCCCTAGAGCAATGAAATCATGCAGATCGATGTTATTCTCAGAGTACTAAGAATGAACACAACATTAGGAATCAATAACTGAATTTGGAAACAAACTCCAAAACAATCATAAACTTGGGAACGTTAGCTCGCTTTCTACCAAACACGGATAACTTTACTATTTACACACAGCGGTTAGCGCAATGTTAGCTTGCTTACTAGCAAACAGGAAATGAAGATTAAGGTAAAGAATTTTGGTTAAATGGAGTGTCACTAACCTTTGTGTATTCTGCAAATGCAGTGAGATGTGTCATTTTGGAGAAAATAGTA
>CM022767.1:18330395-18602895 GCA_012411365.1 Ameiurus melas
ATGCTATCATTCATTTCAAACAAAGCAAGGAAATACCTCGAATTTGGTGAAGAACCTGAAAGTCTGTCCTATATTATATTTGTTTGATGCAACTGGCATTGTGGCTATGAAACCAGCTAACGTTATGCTCCATGTAATGTTTGTGATAGCCAGTTATTTGTTAACGATGCTAACACATTCCAGTGTTATAAACTCCTAATGGACCACCATGTGTACTTTTGGTTGTATCAGTACCGACTACTAGATTTTTGGTATCTTGAAATCCCTAGTTCTCACAAGTATAATTTAACCCCAATTCTGAAAAAGTTGGGACAGTATGGAAAATGCAAAAAAAAATACAAGCAAAAAGAGTCATTTGAAAATTCAATTCACCCTGTACTATACTGAAAAAAACATTATTAATACATTATTGAATGTCTTACGTTTGTGAATTGAATTTATTTTTTAAAATATACACTAACTTCAAATCTGATGACTGTTGACTGTTTACCACTGTGTAACATCACCATTTCTTTTAATAGCACTTATTAAGTGTTTTGTTGCTGAAGACACCAGCTGGTTAAGTTTAGCAAGTGGAAATTTCCTCCATTCATCCATTATGCATTTCTTCAGCTGTGCAACTGTACATACCCACACTTTGCTTTATTTTACGCTTCATAATGCACCCATGCGATTGTAATCCAGGCAGAATGTGGTTTGGCGTTGTCCTGCTGGAAAATACAGGAACGTCCCTGGAACATATGTTGCTCCAAAATGTGTACATATCTTTCTGCATTAATGGTGCTCTCACAGATGTGCAAGTTACCCATGCCATGAATACTGACACACCCCCGTACCATGACAGATGCTGGCTTTTGGACCTAAAACTTGCTTGGATGGTCCTTTTCCTCTTTGACCTCAAGAACATCATGGCTGTTTTGTCCAAAAACTATTTGAAATGTTGACACGATTCCACTGTGTTACTGTTCATCTCAGATGAGACCGAGCCGAGAGAAGTCAGCGGCACTTCTGGACAGTGTTGATGTATGGCTTCTGCTTTGTATAGTAAAGCCTTGACTTACATCTTTGGATAAGTGGCGAATGGTGTTGACTGATGAAGTTTTACCAAAGTATTCCTGAGCCCATGACAGGATATCCATTAAAGACTCATAACGGTTTTCAAGACATTGATGTCTGAGGGATTGGAGATCACACACATTCAGAAGTGGTTTTCATCCTTGTCCTTTACACACCGAGATTTGACTGGATTCCTTGAAACTTAATTTACATTGTGCAGTGTAGAAGGTATAATGCCCCAAATCCTACCGATGTGTCTTTGGGGAATGTTGTTCTCAAAGTGTTGGATTATTCA
Organism: Ameiurus melas; assembly: GCA_012411365.1. NCBI lineage: Eukaryota > Metazoa > Chordata > Actinopteri > Siluriformes > Ictaluridae > Ameiurus > Ameiurus melas. Next base: position 18,331,747 of record CM022767.1, read on the forward strand.
CTGACACATCTGTTGGCAGATTGGAGAGCCTTGACCCATCCTTGCTCTTGAAGGACTAGGCCTTTTTTGGAGGCTCCTTATATTCTATGATTAGACAATTTTATCACCTGTTTCACATCACTTTCTTATTTCAACTTGTCACATCACTATTGATCCTAAATTGCCCCTGTCCCAACTTTTTTGGAATGCGTTGCATGTACTCAATTTTTTTAACTATGCAGTGGATTAGATAAAACATCAAATACCTTGTCTTTATGCTTTTTTTTGTTTAAATACAAGTCAAAGTACATTTACAAATCACTCCTCTTTGTTTTTATTAGCATTTTCCATGCTGTCCCACCTTTTTCAGAATTTGGGTTGTATATAAAACAAATATCCTCTTTTTCCAGCTGAGCAGGAACTGGATAATACTGGCTTAAATCCAACAAAAGTATACCACTATGCATGCACCTGTTAGGAAATATAGCCCATAATGTCTGATAGAACAGGCCAGGAGATCTCACACTTTTCACGGGGAAATATTACAATGAGGAAGTAAACAAGAAAAGCTAACTCTGTGGACAAAGAGAAATACAGACAGACAAAAAGAGACAAACAAATAAATCTGAAAGTCTCATCCATATTATTCACCCAACATCTCACCAAACAAGCCTTTCTTCTCCCCTTCCTTCAGAAATAAAAGAAACCCATAAAAAAAGAAAATCCTCCCCTTCAACTACACCATATGGGCGAATGAAATACATCAGCAAATCAAATCCTAATTCAAATTCTCATTAAACAAAAACTTAAAAAAGCAAAATTCAAACAAAATATAGATGTGTATATATGGCTGAGCTCATAGTCATATATCGTGTAGACAGTATTTCATTGTTTCCTTTTCCATTCTTTCATTCTCTTATTATTTCCGTAATGCCATAAATACACATTAAACTATAGGTTATTTTTTTATATCACACTTAACGTACACTCAACACACTCTGTGTGTGTATGTGTGTGTGTGTGTGAGAGAGAGAGAGAGAGAGAGAGAGAGAGAGAGAGAGAGAGAGAGAGACTTTGTGTGTTTCAAATGAGGCTCATATGTTAAGGATTTAAGGCCCAAGAGTGACGGGTGTGTTATGCTTGTTGCTAGGCAAAGAAACACAGCCAGTGAATTTACACCAGCAGAACATGAGCCAGGAGTATTCCTTTTCTTTCAGATGAGAGTGAGAGAGATTGAGATATTCAGAGAGAGATAGAGAGAGAGAGAGAGAGAGAGAGAGAGAGAGACATGACTTTGACAGACCTTTATTTTAATCATTCCTGATGTGTCCACCATTTTTCCTTCAAATAAATAGCATTTTCAGATACCCACTTCAATAAAGAGATAGATAAAGGTATATAAATATAAATAGATAAATATGTAATGAAAAGAACACCATAATAATTTTGTTTAAAAAGTCAGTTAAAACCTTATATGTTCAAGACATACTGTAAATATTGCCTAAAAAAGCATTACGTTAAAGAGTAAATGCTTCTGTTAACATCTGAAGATTAATGATTCATTTTCAACACAACATAAAACTTCACCCAGCCCCTCAAACCTTACAGATGTCCTGCAGTCTATGTGTCATTTTAGAGTAAGCAAATTCAATTCTAAGTCTGGCCTTCAAAAGGGTGTTAAGCATCAGTTTCGAGTTCAGTGTTCCATGCCTTTCATTTTGTTTTTCTGTGTGAGGCATGTAGCTAGTTTAGCCTGGCCTGTTAAAAAATTGAGCACGCAGATCGTTTCTTTCTATGCAATTGAGTATTTAGGACCGCAACAGGTTCTCTGTAGTAAGAGAGAGAGAGAGAGAGAGAGAGAGAGAGAGATTCTTATTTAGTGTTCTGTGGTACAGTGTCCTCCAATAATATTGGCACCCCTGGTAAATATGAGCAAAGAAGGCTGTGCAAAATTGTCTTTATTGTTCCACCTTTTTATTTTTTTTAAAAAAAGCACAAAAATAATGTGCTCTCAAGGATATAAAACAATTGCAAACATAACACAGGTTTATCAAAAAAGAATCTTTGTTAAATATAGATGTGTAAAAATTATTGTCACCCTTTTAAACAATACTTTTTGCTACGTCCCTTTGCCAACATAACAGCTCTGAGTCTTCTCCTATTATGCCTGATGAGGTTGGAGAATGAGGGACTGTGATGGCCATGGCCTTGATTTTGTTGTGAGTAAACCATTTTTGTTTTAATTTTGATGTTTTGGATCATTGTCCTGCTGGAAGATCCAACCACGGCCCATTTTAAGCTTTCTGACAGAGACAGTCAGGTTTTCATTTAATATCTGTTGATATTTGATAGAGTCCATGACACAATGTATCCTAACAAAATGTCCAGGTCCTCTGGTAGAAAAACAACCACAAAACATTAAAGATACACCACCATATTTAACCGTGGGCATGAGGTACTTTTCCTTATGACTACCTCTCTGTGTGCACCAAAACCACCTCTGGTGTTTATTGCCAAAAAGCTCTATTTTGGCTTCATTTGACCATAGACTCCAATGCCATTTGAAGTTCCAGTAGTGTCTAGCAAACTTGAAACCCATAGAAAGCCTTTGGGATGGACTGAAGAGGAGAGTCCACCAGTGTGGACCTCAAAATTTGACAGATCTGGAGAGATTCTGTATGGAGGAATGGTCTCACATCGCTTGGCATGTATTGTCCAACCTCATCAGGCATTATAGGAGAAGTCTCAGAGCTGTTATCTTGGCAAAGGGACGTAGGACAAAGTATTGACTGAAAGGGTTCCAATAATTATGCCACACATATATTTAACAAAGATATATATTTTTGATAAACTTGTGCTGTGTTTGAATTGGGTGAAATCTAAGAGAGCAGAGTATTTTTGTGAATTTTCTTAAGAAAATATCAATAGGTTAAACAATAAAGACAATATTTCACAGACTTCATTGCTTATATATTGGTGCCAATAATAGTGGAGGACACTGTGTGTGTGTGTGTGTGTGTGTGTGTGTGTGTGTGTGTGTGTGTGTGTGTGTGTGTGTGTGTGTGTGTGTGTGTGATGTGAACTATGTCCCCAAATGTAGACTCAGGTTAGTGGAAAAGGCAAAATGGTTACATCAGCTATTCTGACTTTTTAAAGAATAACCATCCTGTGTTCTGTTCCTCGCACTCTGAAACATACAATATTTTCCCTGTGGCACAACCAGCATTTGGCAACCTGAATGACTCAGCAATGTGTATATAAGAGACTGGGTGTCTAAGAAAAATTGGGGACTAACAAGGAAGCTGTCCAGGTTCATATTATTACCAAAAAAGTAAAGTAAAAGTTCATGTCCATAATCATCTGATATCTCAGCACATTTTTTCTGCTCATAACCTGAAACCTTGTGCTAGTTAAGGAAGATAAAGTGTAGGAAGAGCAAAAAAAAAAAAAAATGTGCTACAAAATATTCACATTGAAGAAATTTTCACATTCTTTCTGCTTTATCACATTGATTATAATTCAGTTGGACACATACAGGAATCTAAATCATCATCATTTAAAACAAATAAACAAAATTACAAATGAGATAATTCATAAATTGTAAAAGGTTCTATCACACCACGGCTGATGTCTCGCTCATATTAGTGATGAGTGTTGAACGGAGCCCTGATACAAAAGCCACAGCTGATCACAGGACTGAAACTAATTCATTCTGAAGCTTCTTTTAACACATTAATCATTTTCTTTCACACTGAAGAGACGTGGAAGTAAATAAAAAAAGACTCACTGCTGTTAGATTATCTGTGATATACTTTTATAGCTTGTGAACATGTGGGCTGGTGGCGTTAGTTCAGTGAAGGCAGAAAAGTGTGCTTTTGTTTCTGAGCATAGTGACTCCAGTTTTGCTGATTATTCAGAATGAACACACCAATTTTGGAGCCACTGTAGCCTTTGCAGCCACAAAGGGTATCTAAGATATTTTTGCTTGTTTGTTAAAATGTTTCTACAGTATAATGCAACACATAATGCTTCCTTATCCGGATTCATTGGTTAAATCAGAAGAATCCAAAACAACACCCAAAGCTCACAGGCAGATTGTCATAAGCTAGAGATTGTACAATTACTGAAATGACTTGTTATTTACAACCTGAATATAAATGACATGCAAATATCCATGTGAAAATTGAAAACAGCTGTGTCTCAGTTGCATGTGTGTTTTAAGATTGAAACTTAACACTCCAGTATGATATGTGACATGACAGAAGCGCTTCATCACAAGGGAAAGGGGATGGAGAATCTTTAAATATAGCACTGACATCTGTGTGCGATTAGATTCATGCTCACACACAGCATTCAAGCAGAGTTGAGTTACACCTTTTGCAGAGACAAATAAAATCATACAATTATCTTGTCAAATTCAGACAGTAGCATAGTTGGCAGAGAAACATGCCAAATGACAGCTAATACTGTAAATATAATACACATGGAACATGTTAGTTTAGTTTTCAGTTATAAAGACTTTTACAGTGTTAATTTATGTTATGTGAATGTATGTGGTAAATGATGTGCTGTTAAACCCAAAACCACACTATTTTTTTTTTTTTTTTTTGGCTTTACTATTTAGTACGGTAATATGCAGTTCTTGGACATAGTCAGTCAAAACCCAAAACATGAAAGAATTTAAGGGAAAGAACACTTTTATAGCCTGTCTGTGGGCAGAGGTGGACAGACATTGACCAGAAGACTCTAAATAGACCTAGTGTGCTTGGCCCCCTCAGGGTATGAGTAATACTTGTAGACTATGTGTTAAAATTGGTGTTACAAAGATGCCCTTGCAGCTTCCCAGAATGATGCATTTTGCATTTATTCAAACAAACATCTAGGTCCAGACTGAACCACACTATGTTCAGCTCATCTTAATCTTGGCAATGAATTCTTAAGCTGACCACAGAACAGACCTATTCAGTTTGTTGTGAAACACAGGGTATTAATGTCATAACGAGTTTCAAACACTACTGTCAGCCAGATGGAATGAGGAAGCTACAAAACAGTATCTGTGTGACACAACAATTCAGTATGCTAGATTAGAAATATGTGAAAGATTAGAAATTAGAAAGAAAGAAAGTGTTTAGAAGACAGTACATTTTTTTAATTCTTCAGCCTCACACACCAAATAGTGGAAATGAATCAACACATACAAGCAGGCACATGTTGTTCTTAATATCCCTGTGAGGACCTTCCATTGACATAATTATTAATGCAGCTAATTAATGTTATGTCTACACCTAAATTTAACCCTAATGTTAGTTTTCCTCATGGGGACTAACCAAATGTCACCACAAGGCCAGAACTCCTATATTCCTATACTTATGAGGAAGTTTGGTCCCCGCCAAGATGTAAAAACATACACACACACATGCACACTTGTGTGTGCGCGCACACACACACACACACAAGCACACTGAGAGCAGAATGAGGCAGAATAAACTGGTTCTGTGGCTGAACATGTGGTGGAGTAACGATGGGTTTTATTTCAGTCTGTAGACGAGAGGCATTCAGAAGGTTACAGACATACTGGGAAGCACACTCAGAGGTGTGTAGAGAGTGTGTATGAGTCTCCTGCTTTGGTCTTCCAAACCCTTTATGATTATGACCATCAAGCAGGAGTTACACTCTTTAATTCAACATGTATTTAAATTCCATAAATTTTATTCACTAATGTTTATTTTGTTTCGTTGTTTCAATTCAGCCTTCACTAATATTCTCTCTCGCCCCTCTTTTCCTTTTCGCCTATAATTGATGTTAACCCTCTTACATAAGCCAGTTTGTTTGGTTTTGCTTCCAGGCTCTGATCTCAGATCGCTCCTAATGACTGTGGGTATTATTTTTATACCAGTAAAGACGTCAGGCTGCACCGCTGCCCCTGCCAACAGTGGGCCCTGTATCGGGTGATGCCTTACCAGCACCAACCAGTCATGGAAGACATGGAGAGGAATCGAGTGTCAGGATGGAAACGTGCACTTAGTTTTATTTCCTTGTGCTCTATTTTTGGATTTTTGAACTTTAAAAAAAAATGTTTTATGGAACCTGTGGAGTGACTTAGTATTTTTTTATCACTCAACTGTGTGTAATAGGGAGGTGTGTGTGTGTGTGTGTGTGTGTGTGTGTGTGTGTGTGTGTGTGTGTGTGTGTGTGTGTGCGTTAGCAGCAGACTACAAAGTGAAACCTTCTTATACAAGATAAATACTACATCACTGACATCATTAAAAACATATGACTTTCTTTACTATATATTTCACTTAGCAACAGATACTCACATGGGACCTAGCAGGGTTAACATAAGGTGGAGATTACATAGTATGTGTGTGTGTGTGTGTGTGTGTGTGTGTGTGTGTGTGTGTGTGCGCGCGCGTGTGTCTTTCCTGGCATTGCTTTGACCGATCCTTTCAAGTCAGAACCTCAATACTTCATAGCTGAACTCTGGTTTGGACGGCAGAAGGTTGGACCACAGTCAGCTGGTTGCTGATCGGATGTATCAGATTTGAGCTCTCTAGTTCAAACCAGATGCAGAAAGGCTGATAGTTATGAATGAGCATTTCGTATTAATGCATGGATTTAGAATTGAAACTTTTTCCTTTCAGTTAACAAATAACCATTACAGCATGTATATGAACGTACAGTATTCTCTAGTCTTTCAGGTTACATGTGAAATGTGATTCTCTTCGTACTTTATATCCCTGTATGTTTAGCTTTCTGCACCTTCTGCAACTTGTTATGTATATGAGGGTCTGATAATATAAATGTAAATTAAGTAACATTATACTGAGTCCGAGTTGAATGGCTTCCTCACAGTCCATTAATCTCACACTTTGAGTAGCGTGGGAGGAGTGTGAGTGACTTAGTGCTGTCTGTATACCAGTAGCACCAGCATGTGGTCAGAAAGAGTAATACATACTTTCTCCCATACTTTCCTTCACCAGTGATAAGCTAATAGAACAACAACGTTATCGATGTTCTCTCCTGCCGTATTCAGGGCTGCATTGATACTGTTCTGAACAACAGCTCATTACATGTTACTTTTCTTTCTTTTCTTTCTTAACCATTTGCTTACCTAGTAATATATTGCTTCTTAGTCTAGAAATCCCATGGAACAGATGTAAGTTAGTTTTAATATGTTTGTCTGCTGATGGTCAGCTGATATCAGAGCTGTCAATCAGTAACTCTTGGCAAGATCAGAGCTATGGAAATCTGCTTCTAATATTTAGGACAGACACTGGGGAAACCAGTGCAATTTGTGACAGAGATCTTTTTTTTTATTATTATTTATTCATTGCAATAATCAATTACACATTCCAAAGTTTGGTGAAGCTATCCCAAAATGGCTGGATTCTGATATGTACTTAGTGAGATAGTAAAGATGCTGTGCTTCTCCGAACATTTAGCCCAATTACTGAGGTAAGCTTTTGCAATATGATGTGCTACATGGTTAATCTTTCTCTAGTCACTGAAGTGTATAGATGCAGGGCAAAGTCCTTCAGAAATGTTTGAACTAAAATGTCAAGGTCAATCAAAATACATTTCCTAATAATATTAAATAATATGCAGTAGGAAAGGGCCGCCTTAGCGTGGAGTGTATTTATCCCTCTTTTTTTAAAGAAAGAAAAAAGATTTGTTGTTTCCCTTTACTTCTTTTGACCGACAGAGATGGGATAGATTTTTCTTTGCATTGAGGGTATGAGTAAGACAGTCAATTAAACAATGCACCTTTATTAATGTACCTTTATTTTACAATGTTGTAGAAAAAGGACCTCCAATGAATTCCATAATGTTTAAAAAAGAAAAGAAAAGAAAGAAAGAAATTTGGGTTTAACCTGCAAGAAGGCAACAATAGAAAAGAAGTGTAAGAAATATATCAGAGTTATTACAGATATGTCAAAAGAAATGGCCAACTATTTGCCAAGCTTTCTGGAAGCATGAGAACATATGCCAGATAAAATATGCATTGGATGGGTTACAAAGGATCAAATATTACAACTGAAAGGATCCAAAAGCTGTTCATAGAATATGAAAGAAGTTGTCAGGAGTTTTTAAGCAAAAGGGTGAGTAAAGTTTTTAAAGAATATTTATATTATATTCAGAAAGGGAAATGCAATGCATTTTAACATGCATCATTTTCTGTGCTTGCAACTATATTTGGTAGATATTTCCCTGACCTACTTACCTGACCTTCACCTCAAGTATGTACTATTTCATAGTACATACTGCCCTGACAGACTGTAAACACACTAATAATAATAATAATAATTAATTAATAACATATATATATATATATATATATATATATATATATATATATATATATATATATATATATATATATATATATATAAATAAATTAATTATGCACACACACACACACATACTGTATGTACATATGTGTGTGCATGTTTTTCAATTTGATAGTGCATCATAAACCAGTTCTTGGGAACACTATATATTTTGATTCTCTCCCACAGCTCAACACACACAAATACACATATCAGGTATTCAGGGTTTAAGGTGTGATTCGAGCTAAAAAAATAATTAAAATCTGAACAGTCAAGACCCTGAGGACCAGTTTGGAAGATACTGGCTTAGGGCTGTTTATGGTCATCAGAGGGGAAAAAACATTAAGAGCTTTTTGTGTATTCTTTCTTCCTTATTATGTGTGTTAACAGAGCATTTTCATGACCTTTGTGCAGTTAGCACGTTCTCTCTCCCAAAACATTAACTGCATTATCTCTGATCCTAAACCTGGTTTATGATGGCAGTAATGGCAGTACCATCAAGCACTGGATCAATTTATTCAGGTCACCATGGTGCACTGGCACAGAGATCTGTGTTGAGCAACTCAGTATAATTTTCTTCAAATATTAGGCAATTTCAGAATTTGTTCTGGATCGTCTCTTCTATTATCACCAGAGCAAAGTAAATCTTGCAGTAGTTTTTACCTGTCTGACTTGATCTATTGAGCAAGTTACTGTAGATCACTCACCCTAACCCTGGAGTCACTGCATTCACTACATCGTCTGAGATTTGCTTATATTACACTTATAAGAACTCATATTTAAAATACAAAATATGTATGGAAAGTTAACAATGTAAGGAATAAAACACAATGGAGGATGCTGTTAAAGAATACTAATGAACATTGGAATGGTGCGATGCCATTACAACCCCATAGTTAATTATTTAACCAATAATGGCATTTCATGAAACATTTAATTTCTCTTATAGCACAGCGATTTGACAATTATAGCAAAATTATTTTTAGATTTACATTTCATATTGTGAAATGTCCAAGAAAAAAATAGTTTGTTATCAATTATGTTAAAGTACTCATTCCCTCACCAGCCTTCTAATTTTTCTCTCTCTCTCTCTCTCTCTCTCTCTCTCTCTCTCTCTCTCTCTCTCTCTGTTAATTTTTAAAAATGTACTTGTCATGTTACCAGTGTCACTCAGTGATAAAGCTGTAACTTTATGTTTTCTGCTACAAAGCTCTGGAGACACTAGAGACTCCTTCTAAAAATGCTATATTACAGATCTACTCACATAAAACATCACCATAAGAACAATTCCCACATTTAAATTCTGTGTATGTGTCCATGTGAACTGGCTGTTAATAGAATTACTAGAATGAGAACGTTAATATAAATCTGTGATTTGAATTACAGCTAGAACTATTGTCAGAGCTGCTGAAAATTAATCGACACTTTCTGACCAATCAGTATTGAGAATCCAACAGCGTTATAAGTGGTGTAAGTGCCAATATAAATGGTTACTATTGTCAGTTTTATCATTACTGACAAACCTTCTAAGAAAATTACAAAAGTAAAATTATTGTATTGTAATGTTTTGTCATGTTATACAAGACTATAACAATAGATACCATAAAGGAGCAAAGAAAACATACTGTATATAATTTCATAGTTAAATTCCCCATGAAATGGCTTATTAGTTGTGATTTGATTCTACAATATATGGTGATGCATTTCCTTCTGAAACAGGAACTGCTTAACTGGCTTACACACATCTTGACTGAGATACACCACCATTTCATTAAGAGATTAATGAAAGCCTTTTACTTACCATTACAGATGGAGATGTCTCAATGATGTATAAAAATGAAATATCATTCTCGCTCAGTTTAAAGAAGCAACATATTCCAGCACTGAACAGCCAAAAGTTGGGAAAACACTCCTCCAAGAAATGCCGGTCACATAATCGCAGCCTCATACAAATTCTTCCCTCTTCATAATGAATAAATCCAATCCAAGGTGCAAAAAGGGAATAATGTGCAGGAAGCCACATTCCTTGGCACAGACAAACCATATTTACTGCAGCTAATACCTACTGCTCTAGAGAGCATTTAATTGGATGAACGCAAGGTTTAGATTTGAATCGGCAAAAACTTTAGCTTGTTTTCTTGGATGTGATGAACGATAAAATTAAAACAAGAATATCTCCAATATATTTTAGCAAAATCATATTGGTGTACGGTGGCTTAGTTGATAGCAGGTTTGCTTCACACTGCCGGGGTTGAGGGTTTGATTCCTTCAGTTTATTGCCTGCATGTGAGGAGTTTGCATGTTCTCCCCATGCTTCGGAGGTTTCCTTTGGGTTCTCTAGTTTCCTACCCCAGTCCAAAAACATGTGTTGTAGGCTGATTGGCATCCGTATTGTGTGTATGGGTGTGTAAACGTGTGTGTGTGTGTGTGTGTGTGTGTGTGTGTGTGTGTGTGTGTGTGTGTGTATGTATGTGTGCGCCCTGCGATGAGCTGGCACCTCATCCAAGGTGCCCCGAGTCCCCCTGTGTAGGATAAGCAGTAGAGAAAATGGATGGATGGATGGATGGATAATGGTGTCCATAAAATTAAAGGACAGGTAAAAAAAAAAAAAAAAAAAAAGCTCTGAAACCCCATCATTCAGTGGCACCTTAAGATTTCAAGGTCTACTAACTCTATTTACATAAATTACCACAGTAATACAGAAGTGTGACAACAATTTTTATGAGGGATAGTAGCTAATAACTGGTCTATCAACCCTGCTGAAAAATCTAGCATGGTGTGACTAGCTACGAGCTACTAAACCACAGGTTGAGCAGGACAAGCTAGTAGACCATCTTTTCCAGCTGTTAACTTATTTCCTCTTCCATCTTCCTAGTTATCTGACTAAATTCATCAGTATTTGAGATTTACTTATCATTACACGTTATTGAATGTTGTAAAACTTTACATGTAGCATTAGTAGGCTAGTGGTTTCCAGCAGACAGTGGTCTACAGGCTGGGTCAGACTAAGATGGATTATTATTAGGGATGTCCATTTTTCTATTACAATATACTAACTCAACTGTAAATTGCCCAATCTGTCAACACATGCTCTGAAACACTGGAGTAATAGAACTCGACAAGGATGCCTGCTCCACCAAGTCTAGTCCCCCTTGTTACTAATGTGTATGCCTCAAATACTCTTAAAATACACTTTGACCATGTTTGGATCAATGCCAAAATATCATAAGTTTATTTGGTGGTAGCAAGGATATGTCCATTCAAATCCTACATCGAGCCACTTATTTTTGACATAGAAAATAGGTCTTGAGTTCCTGAACAGGAATCAGGGGTGTAACTTGACCTGGGCACTCGGGGCTGTAGTATGGAATTAAATTTGTGCCAAAAGTATTGAACATAACTTTTCAAGAAAAGAACAAAAATATACAACGACAAAAAAGAAAAACACTGAAACTGAAAACAGTGAACTCAGTGACAAAAATTTTACATGGTCGTCAAATAAACAGCATTCTTTGTTAACCATTTTCTAAGCTTTGTTTTCGCTAATCATAGTGTCTGAATGTGCTGCCAGAGTTTTCGTTTGTACTTTCAAACTTGTTATTTACGTGCTGCAAGTTTACATTCACCATTCTGGCCGAAACTTTTTGCGTGGGCGGGGCTTAACAGCGATTTACTCTCATTGGGTAGTGAGATTTGGATCGACAGCTTCGTGACCAGGAAGTACCAGGAAGACCAGGAAGATACTTCACATGAGAGGTTTATGCTAGAATGGTCAAAGTAAACTCTGGAAGCACATTCAAAAGGACAAATAATTCACTTTACAGTATGGAAGTATAATAGTGCCAAATGTCCTCAAAGCAAAATGCCATGTTGAATTACATAAATTGAATAAAAACTTATCGCAATATTATATTATATATAATATACATATATAATATTTGAATTTTTCTGCCCAGCAATTTGACACAAATTAAAAAAATAAAATAAATAATAAAAATAAAACCCACAGCAATATCAATGCTTGAATTAGTTTCCTCTGCAATTCATTGGGCTTGTATACTTTTATTGAAAACTAAATTCCAGCATTCAAAATTCAATGTATAATCCTAAAATACACTTCCAAAATATTCAGTTGTTAAAATTCCATCTTCATTATTTATCAGGTAATATTTCAACACATTATTTCTCAACAAATTAATGCCGCAAAACTTCAGGTCTTCAAATTCGGGTCTTAAAATTCAAGTCTTCACATCCGGGTCTTAAAAGGAAAAGCAATGGATTGCCACTATTGTAACATGTTACTATGGGGCGACCCCCTAGTGGTGGGATTGTGCTGACAAGCCACAAGGGAAGATTAATCTAGCGGACTGGCATAAAGTTGGTTTGACGTTGGACGTTCGGTCTTCAAAGATATGCGCAAATTATGGGACGTCTCTAATGTTACATACGTTATGGATATCCCAGAGGCTACTCTGGACTACATCTCCCATTATAGCACCTTTTTCTCTCTCTTTTATGAGGTGATAGAAAAGTCTGAAGAAAGAGCTATCCCTATAGTCACTGATGCAATAAAACTCAAGTTCCAGCTGGTGAACAGATGGAATATTCTTATTAGTTCTTTATTTTATTTATTTAACAAAGGCAAATAATACAACACAATCACACACCTCTACACACATAAGACTGGCCTGTTATCATAAGCAGGTATTCTGCTGTTTATGAAGGGCAATTAAATTACCGGGGTTTATTCATACTTTCCATTTTTTCTTATTGTTTTTATTTTTTGCATCCAAATGCTGCACAGCCAACCAGTGTATGACCTTGATCTATAAAAGTTATTTATTTATTTATTTTATAACATTAACACTATACTTTTGGTTTTTGGCAACGAAAGAGCATAGTCATACATACAATAACATTTATAAACACTACCCCACCCTATCCTCAATACTGAACATTCAGGGGAAAATTAATAAATAATAATATATAATAATATATAATAATAACAAGCACATAATTTTTTTATAGGTGCTGTCATTTTATTTATCAATTTCACTCATTAATTTCAGCCTCATCAACTTTCAGGAATTGCATAAACATGCCCATCTTTCTGTCCCTGTAGGAGGTCGAATGAATTTCTATGAAGATTGCCCATTCGAGGAAAAACTTATTTAGCCTCTCCCTGGATATATCATATAATAAAATGTTTTGCTGAATGCAATTGTTTGCCTTGTTTATTTGGTACTATAGTCCAAAAGTCTTTCTTTGGATGAATTGAGCAGTTGCTTGCACTTGATATTCTCGTATTGTGCATGCTTATGTGACTGTCTTAACATGAGATGACATTAAGATGTGAGTAATTATAACCATAGAATCAAGAGAAAAATATTAATGCATACATACTGTAAATGTATTCTATGTTATGGGAGCAATCCCCTTTTCCTTCAAAAGTGAACACACAATAATAATTAATGCTGTCTCTCCATCACTCCCCAGATCAAAGTATATTGCAACTCTCTCTTTTTCAATGGCGCTGACAAAAAGAAAAAACACACACACACACACACAACAATAATGATGATGATAATAATAATAAAAATCTTTCATATATAAACAACCATCCAAACTAAAGAATGCCCCTGAAGAACTAGCCATTTAATTAAACTTGATGTGAAAGCTAGAATTAGCAGGTACATCTCACTAAGGATTGAACAATAGAGCATCTGAAAACAATGCATTCTATATTTTAAAGCCTGCATTTAATTTCAAATGATCTGTTTTTCCTCTTTGGAGCACCTGTAACATCCAAGCCCCATTACACGTCAAATGGTGTATATTTTGAAAGGCTATGCGTACGACCGTGCGTAAAAAAAGTATACGAGAGGCTTTAAACTTAAAACGGCCCAAGGATGCACGTGAACAATGATCCATTTGGGAAAAAAAAAAGAAAAAAAGAAAAAACAAAAGAAAAAAACCTCGGATCAGGAGGTGAAGTGAACTAACAGATTGCATAGCTTGAAGACTTAATGCAAAGCTATTAATGAATCATCTCTGTTTCTCATAAATCTGCCTTGGTTTCATTAGCCTACAGTTTATTTTATAGTTTATTAAGTGTTCGATGTTTCGAGGAATTTAACCTGTAACATTTTATTTATATTCTGATGAAATGAACGAAATGACTCGAAAAAAAAAAAAGATTCGTTCATTTTGCTGAACGAGATTCAAAGTACCGAGTCAGTAAAAATGATCCGAACTTCCCATCACTCTTTTTTAGGACGTGGCCCTTCGCTCCTCCTCTCATTGGTCGCTGAGGAATTTACTCTAACCTGATTGGTAGTTCTGGATGTCTGAACAACCGCAGAAATACATTTCAACCACTCCCATTGGATCGTTATCTCACACTCGAGGAGGGTCTTCAAAACGTGTAAAGGTATGCACTTTGCTTCTGTAAAGTTGTTGTTTTGCATAAAACCCTTCTAGATTAATTTATTCCAATCAGCCTAGGGGTATACTGCGCTAAATGCATCGTGGGTAACAGCGTTGGGGATTGTGCATGACTTTATATGGAAACGTGGAGTTTACAGGAGCTTTGACAGGTTTTCAAGCGAAACAGTCGATCAGTGATCATCGGTAATAATAAAAGGCAGCGAAATTAATCGCCTTTTTCTTTCTTTCTTTTTTTAAACACAAGTAGTGCAGGAATTAGCTCCATGCACACAGGCAGTGACAGGCTTCCTTACTTCACTCCTAAAATAACTCACTAACTCATCTGACAGTGATGGGGACGCTAATGGTAGACATCCAACCTCTTCATCAGATCGTTTCCCCCACAGATTCAGTGTGTGAAGAGCAAGCGTTGTAAATGAGTCCCTTTCAACAGTCCAACAGGGATATTTACATTGTTGCAGACCGCAGTGAAGTTGCTTTTATCCGGCAATAAATATCAGCTTGTTTAAAAAAAAAAAAAAAAAAACTGAAAAATGTACACTCCAGAAAAAAAATCAAAAACCTCGACATTATTAACAACATTAGAAGACGTAAAAGTGATCTATCCGCTTTAGCGGTGAATAAAGGAAGCCCACATGCGACATTTCAAAATAAAAGTGACGTACGTCGACTGTTGAAGAGCACACAAGGAGAAATACAGTTCATGTCTAATTGTACGTGTGAAACTGTTAATGAATGTCTGATTGAACATGTGAAACTAATTAGCTTTCATTATATGGAATTTATGGCCGACAGAAAATCGCAACCGCAACTAACTGTATAAGTATTTTGCTTGTAATAAAACGCAGTGTTTGCAGGAAGGAAATGTCAGTACAAGCTTGTAGTAAAAGCAATACATTTGACAAGTAAATGACTTAACAAAGCAGCAAAAATCTGACTTAAATTCAATTTGAAATTATATAATAAAATGGACCGGCATATGTTAAAAAAAAACGATAATATGTGGTGACGAAATTCTGACCGTTAGAGTGGTGTTCAGTTTACAGCTTTTGAAACGCTAAACTTCATGTGTTGCACATTTCACCACATCCAAGCTGGTGTTTATAATGCTGCTCTTTTCCCCCTCTTTGTGTCTCTCGGTAACTCTACCCTTTTACTCTATAATGCAAAAATCTTTCCATTCAATCCATTTTGACAAAATTGGTTAACGGTCTCACATGTTCAGTTACACGTGTATTATATTTCTCCGCATGCGTTCTTCAACAGAGGACTGGAATATATAGTCTTGGTCTCTTTATTGATATTTCCAAAGCCTTGCCCATACTCTATATGCCAGTAATGCAAAAATAGCTCTATTAATGTAATTTGTAGTATGGTGTTGACGTGTGACCTTTATTTAGAAATGTCTTTCTGGTGCAAAACCTCTGGTGGACCAGTAAAGCAGATTTATTATGTGTAAACAATAAATCTACTTCCGCCTACTGTGACGTCGTGTGCATACCCTCTATTGATTTTATATATCGATGCACTTGTAAGGATGGAAGAAAATTACAAAATTATGTCTTTCAGTTAATAAGACAGAGACAGGGTGTGTTATTGAAAATGGGTGGTATTTATGTTAGGGAGACTCAGGCACGGTACCAGTATTTTGTCTGCAACCAACTCTATAGGCGGTTATAACCTTACATTTGGGTGAGGAGTTTAAGGCACCTAAAAATTAGATTTTCCGCACGTTCACCTCAAACTTCCAGGGTTAGGGGTTCAATTACCGACGCTACCCTGTGTGTGCGGAGTTTGCATGTTCTCCCTGTGCTGTGGGGGTTTCCTCCCCCAGTCCAAAGACATGCATGGTAGGCTGATTGGAATGTCGAAAGTGTCTGTAGTGTATGAATGTGAGTGTGTATGTGATTATGCCCTGCGATGGACTGGCACCCCGTGCAAGGTGTACCCCGCCTTGTGCCCTATGCTCCCTGGGATAGTCTCCAGGTTCCCCGTGACTCTGTAGGATAAGTGGTATAGAAAATGGATGGATGGAAGATTCGATTTACGATTTTGATTCCCACTATCCGATGTCAACCAAAAGAAAATTGGTTCCCTTTTGTGTCTGGTTGCTTCCAGTGAGAGATCTAAATCTAAATTTGCCTCCAGATTTCTGTAAAGCTGCTTTGTGTCAATGTATGTTGTTGAAAACACTAAATGAATAAAAATGAAATCAGATCCAGGGTGTCATGACCACACATTTTGACCATGTGCTACTTTTTCAAATATGATATTAACACATTTTTATCCACCAATAACAGCCACATGGATTAAAATATTTCTTTTAGGGCTATCAGAGGAAACAGACTGTTCAGAATATTTGTGTATTCAAAGATAAAAATAAATCCATATGTGAATGCTTAAGATCCCATGTTCTACTTTCACTTCCCTAATATTATTCGATTGAGAAATCCTTCTGAATAAATGACCCCTGTGTCACGTGATGTAGGGGGAAACCATTTTCAATTAGAAAACAAAGCATTGCACAAGGCTTTACAAATGCATGACAGAAAAAGAGAATTGCTATGCATAAAATAACTATTTTTCCACATGAAGAGACTGTATAGAGATGTAAAAAAAAAAAAAAAATATTTTTAGTTGCAATACCTATAACTGAAGTTCATATGCAAAGATTACTATTGCTACAACATTGTGAGCCAAGAGATTGAACAAGAACTATTTAAGTATTGCTCCATCTCCCCTTTTACTTATTCTTTATAAATTGAGAAATAAAAAAAGGTGTACTCGACGTAAATACCTGCAATCTGCGCCCTATTACCTAGTACCCCACAGGTACCTCTGTATCACCTGTGTTATGCAAATGTGACACTAAAGTGCAAAAAAGTGTGTAATTCAGAGCAGCTCACTGTCAGTGTTTGTGTTGTATAATCTTTGGATTCCGTATTTTTACTTAGGGTTGAGTTTGGGTTCAGGATGAAGATTGCTGTAATTGGCCAGAGCCTTTTTGGACAAGAAGTGTATAAAGAGCTGAGGAAGGAGGGCCACAATATTGTTGGGGTGTTTACCATACCCGACAAAGATGGCAAGGCTGACCCACTAGGTGAGGCTTTAATTCCTCTCTATTCTTGTTCTCATGGTGTGTGCAGGAATTTAAGACCTGTGCATTTGGATCCCCTGCCCTGTACACAGTTGTTCTACCCAGGCAGTTAATTATTAAGCCCTTTAGGAGCTGGAGCAGGTATGCTGCAACAACACTTGCTGCTGAGAGAAGCTATTCAGTTGTCCTATAACGTAGCTAGCTAGCTAAAGTAGCTATGACGAAGCATGACCGGGAGGAATCGCAGTACTTCTGCATGTTATACTGAATGTAGTGAAGTGTGTTAGAGCAGCTGATTATGAGTATAAATGTAAAATGAACCATCCTCATGTGACATCACAGTGAAATTAAAGGATATTGTGTTCCTCTCCAATCTGATAGTGTACTTCTGTAGTGAAATAAACTTTTCCACCTCATCCATGAACTAAAATGGGTTGAATGTGGAATACCTCAGGTGCTGAAGCAGAGAAAGATGGCGTGGCAGTATTCAAGTTTCCGCGCTGGCGGGTAAAGGGCAAAGCCATTGACGAGGTGGTGGCACAGTATAAGGCTGTGGAAGCTGAACTCAACGTACTGCCGTTCTGCTCTCAGTTCATCCCGATGGAGGTGATAGACCACCCAAAGCACGGCTCCATCATCTACCACCCCTCACTGCTGCCCCGCCATAGAGGGGCCTCCGCCATTAACTGGTCTTCGGTGTGTGTGTGTGTGATTAGTTAACGTGCTCAGTGGCAAATATCATTGTAAATTTTATCCTCTATGCTTATTGTACATGTATAGGCCATTTGGTCAATATCCAAAAGTCGTTATTGCATTGTCTATAGGACTCTCATCCATGGCGACAAAAAGGGTGGGTTTACAGTGTTTTGGGCTGATGATGGACTAGACACTGGGCCAATCCTGTTGCAGAAAGAGTGTGATGTAGAGCCTGATGACACCGTGAATACCATCTATAAGCGCTTCCTGTTTCCAGAGGGAGTCAAAGGGACGGTGAGAATCAGTGCTGGAAATTACTGCAACTATAGTGCCCTTGAAAAATATTGGCACCCTTGGTAAATATGAGCTGTGAAAGACTGTCTATGTGTGTAAAAAAAAAATTGGTTTGGGGCTGTTTTTCTACCAGAGGACCTGGACATTTTGTTAGGATACATGACATCATGGACTCTATAAAATATCAGCAGATATTAAATGAAAACCTGACTGCCTCTGTCAGAAAGCAAAGATGGGCCACGATTGGATCTTCCAGCAGGACAATGATCCAAACATACAACAAAATCAACACAAAAATGGTTTACTGACCACAAAATCAAGGTCTTATCGTGGCCATCCCAGTCTCCTGGGAAAACCTGTGGGATGAACTGAAAAGGAGAGTCCACCAGTGGGGACCTGAAGTTTGAAGGATCTGGAGAGATTCTGTATGGAGGAATGGTCTCAGATCCCTTGCCATTGATTCTCCAACCTCATCAGGCATTATAGAAGAAGACCTCAGAGCTGTTCTCTTGGCAAAGGGAGGTAGCACAAAGTATTGACTAAAAGGGGTGTCAATAATTGTTGCACACCTATTTTTAACAAGCAATTGTTTGATATCCAGTTTGATATTGTTTGATAGTCTTACATAATAGACAGTTTTTCACAGCCTTCTATGCTCATATTTGTGAAGGGTGCCAATATTATTGGAGGGAACTGTACATTTTAAATCATAAACTCAATATGGGTGGATGATTAAATGTCTTCCTAATTTAAGACATGTATCACAGTATATAGTTTTGCCAAGCTTTTGCTAGCAGTATGGCTACGAAGTAGTGAAGCCAGAAGAATAATTTTTATGAGGAACACAAGCCAAATAAAACGATGATAAATTCACTGACTACTTACTGTATATCCTCTTATCAGTACCATGTATTATTATGCTCAGCCATACCACTCACTCTTGATATGTCCTAGTAGAATGTGCTTCAAATGCTGTCTGTCCTAGCACCAGACATTTGCACTGTCATACATTCTTGCTCTTGTGCTCCTCTACGTTTGTGTTGATGACACCTTTTTGTGACTGAGATTCTATGTGTGTATGTTTAAGGTGGAGGCAGTGAAGTTAATTGCAGAAGGTAAAGCTCCTAAAATTAAGCAACCAGAGGAAGGAGCCACATATGAGTGTATTCAGAAAAAGGACAATGCAAAGGTGGGCAATCAAATATGTTTGGTGTCAGTTTAGTGTTTTTTTTTTTTTTTTTTTTTTTTAAGATTCAGAACATATTTCGTACCCACAACTCCACACTTAAGCTAATTCATGAATTGCTTGTGAACAAAGGTGTACTGTGGGTGTGTGGGTGGGTATGTGTTTGTGTGTAGATTGACTGGAACCAGCCTGCAGAAGCCATTCATAACTGGATCAGAGGAAATGATAAGGTTCCTGGAGCCTGGGCAGAGGTTGATGGAAAGGTTTGTTACGTCACACACAAACATTTTATGCTTTTATTAAGCCACACTTTAGAAGTAATATACCAGAAACGTCTTTGAGCATGGCTTTGTCCACTATGTGTAAAAGAAAAAATACAGCATGATAGAATGTCCTGTTAAATAAACACACCACCCACACAATGTCCAAAAATCAAATATTTGCATTCTGTTAAAATATGCTGTGTAATGTCTCTACTCTCTTCCCTCCCCTTACAGAATGTGACCTTCTATGGTTCAACATTAGTGGATAATGTTTCCACAGCTAAAGGGCAATCTTTAGAGATCTCCGGAGCGAGTCGGCCAGGTCTGGTCAGCAAGAACGGCTTGATTCTGTTTGGCAACGATGGCAAGGCGGTGAGAACACACTGAGCAATGCAAGTGGAATTTAAAGTAGTATAGTCTGTTCATAATGATTAAGAGCATAGCTATTCACACTTTTAATGCATTCATCTATGAAGATGTTTGCTTTTTCTTTTTGATACAGTGTTGAGTGCAGTTATCTCAGCTCACCAGTTCGTAATAAATACACACTCAGCTCCTCTTGACCATATTGGCTGACCGCAGGGAGTCACTAAATGAGCTGGACTTTATTCCAGCTTCATCTGAAAAAGCTCTTTGTTTTTAGCTCACATAATCACCCAGTGAGGGAGAGAGAATGAATAGTTGGAAAACAGGAGACGAGTACAAAGAGAGAAATAAAGGAAGAACTGAATAAGAGAGTCAGGGGCAGTACAGAAGATGGCGTTAAAGCATATGCCTTATGCAATTCATGTTAAGTGCTACCCCAATGTTTGCATAGTTGAGCACACAGTATGTATGTGGTTGTGTATATTTGTGTGTTTTATAGTTGCTGGTGAAGAACCTGCAGTTTGATGATGGGAAGATGATTGCCGCTGCTCAGTATTTCAAGACTGCATCCAGCAGTGCAGTGGAGCTCACAGAGGAGGAGAAGAGCTTTGCTGAGCAGATGAGGGTGAGACACTGAAGCACCGTTCACTACTCAGACGTTCACTCTGCAGCTAATGAACTAGAAGCCTTATATTTCATCTATGCAAAGCAAAAAGACTGGCATTTCATTCTGAAGAGCTATTTAAATAGATTGTGCTGCTTTATACAGTGCTGTGAGAAAGTATTTGCCCATCCCCACACCATCACACTTCCACCACCATGCTTGACCGGTGTTTTTTTTGTTTAGTTTTTTTTGTGGAATTTGGTGTTTGGTGTATGCCAGATGTAACGGGACCCCTGTCTTCCAAACAGTTCCAAACAATAGAAAAGTTTGATTTAAGTGTTGATTTGATTGAACCGGGTTTGCAGTATTCAGGCCTGGTTGTGTCTAGTCCAGCTGAACCCCATAATGAATACAGTTTCATAGATTTGGGGTAATATAAAAGATTTGAGGGCAGATACATTTTCACACAGGCCCAGCTAGTATTGGATAACTTTTTTGCTTCAATAAATAACATTAAGATTTAAAAAATGTATTTTGTGTTTCCTCAGGTTGCCTGTAATCTTAGATTTTGTTTTAGTTTCTGAAGCAATTTAATATGAGACACAAAAACAGAAGAAATCAAATAGCGATACACTATCACTTTCCACTTTTATTTTAACATGAACTTTAATCAGTAATCTGTGTTATCTGTCCCTCCTATCAGAATAGATAGATGATAGAGGTATGATACCTTGTTGCTACATGGATAAAATAGATCATCATTAACCAACATAGGGCTGCAACACACCGTTTGTATTGAAGTACAGTTGTGGTGATATAAGAGGGTGGAGCAAGTGTGTGTGTGTGTGTTTTCATCCAGGTGGTCTGGAAGAGCATTTTGACTAATATTGAGATGATTGATGACTCCACTGACTTCTTTAAGTCTGGTGCTGCCTCAATGGATGTTGTGAGGTAAACCCATTTTAAGGCTTAAAAGAGCACCCAAAGCCTGATACAAATTTTTGTTGTTGTTCCCTAATATCTTGTTGTCCATTTTCTCCATCTACATAAACTCTTTTCTATCTGTATTTTTATCTGTTATTCTTCTGCAGACTGGTGGAGGAGGTGAAGTTGAGGGCGAGCCAGCTGCAGCTACAGAACGAGGATGTTTACATGGCCACCACCTTTCAGGAGTTCATCCAGATGTGTGTGAGGAAGCTGAGAGGAGAGGATACTGAGGAAGAACTAGCTGTAGACTATGTGAGGGTTTAACATCACTGTAGAGTGCTTAAGTGCTTTTAAACACTTAAAAGCAATTCTTCCCAAAGCCACATTCTGAGCACTGCTATTTCAACCATAATGTTGCAGGTGGAGATGACTCTCAACAACATGACTCTCCGAATGCCCCACCAACTGTTTATAAACGGAGAGTTTGTGGAGGCTGAAGGAGGAAAAACCTATAAGACCATTAATCCTACAACTGCAGAGGTAGTGTGAAGATGTTATGTGGCTTATTAAAGGTCCATAGAAGAAAAGATGAGGGAGCTGCTATGTGCTTTGTGCACTGCTGTATTACCTGCGAACAGGACTTCATCATAAAAGCTCTTTTGTGATTATACATAATGCTCAATATTCAAGTCTTACTTTTTTGTAATAAGTGGCCTTTCAGCTGCTGTTTAGGTGTTTTTAAAATTGATATGATGTGGATGGAAATGAAACATCTCAATCCCCTGTACTACCATTTAGCAATCCTTTATTTCTCTTAAATCTGGTTCTTATTAGAATTTTTCAGTCTTCACTACCGACTCCTTTTTCCTACACATTGTCAAAGCACATTTTTAATAACTGCTCCCTCTCTCTCTCTCTTTCTCTCTCTCTCTCTCTCTCTCTCTCTCTCTCTCTTTCTGTCTCTCTATCTTATTCTATCTCTCTCCTGCTTTATTTTCTGTAGCCGATCTGCGATGTGTCTCTAGCTCAGATCTCAGATGTGGAGAAAGCTGTGGCAGCTGCTAAAGAGGCATTTGAGAATGGCGAGTGGGGTAAAATGAACCCAAGAGACAGGGGAAGACTTATCTACAAGTGAGAGAATGCACAATTTAAATGAGGCTTTCTCACTAGATCTAAAATTTCACAAATGCGTCTCCATCTCCGTGTTAACTGCAAGCGATATGTTAGTTAATGTGAGCAAATACTGAAAGAGAGGATTAGCTTTTAATTGTGTGTGCGTGTGTGTGTGTTATATTTTACTCCAGATTGGCAGATCTGATGGAACAGCATCAGGAGGAGTTGGCCACAATCGAAGCCATAGACTCAGGAGCTGTTTACACACTGGCCCTCAAAACCCACGTTGGAATGTCCATTCAGACGTTCAGATACTTTGCGGGCTGGTGTGACAAGATCCAGGTGTGTGTGAGAGCGTTCCATTTCAATCTTTCTGACTAAACAAAAAGTCAGTGGTTAAGACACTGGACTGCTGATCGGAAGGTTGTGAGTTCAAATCCCAGCACTCCTAAGCTGTCACTGCTGGACCTTTTGAGCAAGAACTCTTAAGACCATTTAACCCTCAACTGCTCCGTTGTAAACGGGATAAATGTAAGTCGCTCTGGATAAGGGTGTCTGCCAAAATCCGTAAATGTAAATGCGTATGCAGAAAATAAATATTTCTTCATTTGGCAGCAGCGTACATATGAGACCAGATACAATCACACAGCTGAGCAGTAGACAGTTAAGCATGCTGCTTTCTGATAATTTGCTCAGAAACTTAATCGCTGAACCACTCCTGTAAGACATTTCAGAAAAGACTCGGTTTATCTCCATAATTGCATATAAGCAGAGAGTGTATTGTTATGTCAGTGTTTAATGTTTAGTGTGTTATTTTGTTAAAACAGCAGCTCTGCCACTAGTACTGGCTGTAATCGAAATCAGTTTTATATTACTGTGCTTGTTCTAATATGTTACTGTTCCTATAGTAGCTCAGTTGTTCACAGGGACTTGTATGGTGGACGCTTCATATAATGTAAGACTAATAATAAACAGGTTAAAAAATGAAATGCTTAATCATCAATTATAATACTTTCTGTAAGGATACCTTTTATTTAACATGTAAGGATTGAGTGCTATGACTGGCACCCTGTCCAGGTTGTACCCTGCCTTGTGCATGATGCTTCCTGGGATATCCTCCAGGTTCCCCCGCGACCCTGAAGAAGGAGTAAGCAGTGGAAGATGGATGGATTGAGTGCTAATAAAGAGTTCTGTGGTTTCCCGATAACCTGACAATCTGCATTTTCTTTTTCTGTTTCATTAATTGTAAGAGAAATTGATGAAACAGTTATTGATGGCTGTTCTAACCTGAGTAATAACAAAAACGAACTTGTTTTGCAGATGTTCCACAGCATTAAACCTAAACTATTAAATAGTACAATGCCATTCTTTAATGAATAAAAAATGGTAATCATTGGTAAGTTGCTGTGGTTTGGGGGGTGGGGTGTCACTTCAGGATGTGTTTTTATGGGAAAACAACTTTAATTATGGTATAAAAGCTCTGCATCAACACCGCCACATTGTTGA
Source organism: Ameiurus melas (assembly GCA_012411365.1). Lineage (NCBI taxonomy): Eukaryota > Metazoa > Chordata > Actinopteri > Siluriformes > Ictaluridae > Ameiurus > Ameiurus melas. The sequence goes on from CM022767.1 coordinate 18,356,552, forward strand.
TTACTGTCCTACAACAGTACTACCTATTGAGTTTCATTTCTTATTTAAACAGTTAGCTGTTTACAATACAATATCTCCTCTATGCTGTGAGCATAGAGTGGTCCTGTCTGCCAACAGGTTGGTGACTTTGTGTTACAGTTCTGGTTTCTCTCTGTACCTGCTGTGATTTTCTAGTTTGCAAATTTGACAGCTCTGTATAACATGTTAATGTGTGTAAACCTCTTGCTTATTCCTCTGTAGGGCTCGACTATTCCAATCAATCAAGCTCGACCCAATCGCAACCTCACCTTTACTAAGAAAGAGCCAATTGGGTAAAGCCTCCAACTCACTATTCCACATATGTGCTAATTTCGCTGCACTGAATGTAAAACATTATGGGAACCCATATGGGAAGTGCTTTAGCAATTATATATCTAAATAGTATGTCTGTATGTGTGTGTTTAGTGTGTGTGGCATTGTAATTCCATGGAACTATCCTCTGATGATGCTGGCCTGGAAAACTGCAGCATGTCTGGCAGCTGGAAACACTGTGGTGCTGAAACCTGCACAGGTGAGGAGATCGTGATGATTGGCCTGTTGAATCACACCTCTTCGTAGTCAGTTTGTTTAATTGTTCATAACAACTGACGTATAAAAAAACTGGTTAAAGCTGGGTCTTGTTTACTGGATATGTTGTGTGTGTGTGTGTGTGTGTGTGTGTGTGTGTGTGTGTGTGTGTGTGTTCAACACTAGGTGACCCCATTGACTGCTGTGAAGTTTGCAGAATTGACCGCAAGGGCAGGCTTCCCTAAAGGAGTCATTAACATCCTGCCTGGATCAGGTATGCTTTACGGTGGTCCTAGTAAGGGAGTGAATTTACTTTATTCATTTGATATGCTCATGTAAGGAAGCACAGCCCAGGTCAAATAAATTGACACCCTAGAAATGAAACTTTTCAAAACTGAAACTATTGAAATGGTGTTCAGAATTCAACAAGACACGCCTCATCATTGGCTCATAAAAAGTAAAACAACCTCAATGCTGCTTCTGCCCTTGGGAATTTACAGCCTTGGGCAAAGACTTGAGCTAAAGGATTTTATAAGTATCTTTAAATCATAAGCTGTTACGTTATACAACTTTTATCCTGATTATATCCATTATCCATAATTGCAGTATCTCAAAAAAGTGAGTACACCCCTCACATTTTTGTAAATATTTGATTGGTGTACTCAGAGATACTGTGTGTGCGTGTGTGTATGTATGTATGTATGTATGTGTGTGTGTATGTGTATATATGTGTATATGTGTGTATATATGTATGTATATATATATATATATATATATATATATATATATATATATATATATATATATATATATAAAATATAAAAAAAAAATATGTATGTGTGGACAAACATTTGTGGCAGCAGAGTAACTACTCAATGGATGGCATATTAACTGAGGAGGCAGGACTTTGCGTGCCTGTACTGTGCACATCTGAGCAACACCTCACCCCACCCGCAACCTCAACCACATGATTTGATTATTTCTTTTTTGGAAGTCACGTTTGTTTTCCTATCACTGAGCAGTGCTCATATTTTTCATATGCACAGTGTGCTTAGTTTGGTAATTTATAACCCTTGGTTGTTTCACAATTTTTTATTAAGTTAAAAAAAAAATTACATGATGCCCAGTCTTTCCTGAAGTTAAGATTATATTAAAATTTTTAGCAAATCTTCATAAGATTAGGATTCTATATTTGTAGGTTAGAGACAGGATTGGTTGCCTCTGTTTTATTGTAGATTCTACGACTTAATGTCTTTCTAATATTGCTGAATACAAAGTATTTTATCCCTCTCAAAATGTTCATGCATGTTACAGGTGCTCTGGTTGGTCAGCGTTTGTCAGACCACCCTGACGTGCGAAAACTGGGCTTCACCGGTTCCACTGAGATCGGCAAACAGATCATGAAGAGGTCAGTGAACTCCGACCCTCAGCTATAGACAGCACAGTTCACAATCCAGAGTTTATGATGTGTGTATGTGTGTGTTGCAGCTGTGCGATCAGTAACGTGAAGAAGGTCTCTCTGGAGCTGGGGGGTAAATCCCCTCTGATCATTTTCAGTGACTGTGACCTGGACAAAGCCGTCAGAATGGTCAGTCAGTGCCTCTCTGTGCACTACACCTATGAAATAAACATTTCCGTGTTTATAAAAGTGGTTATAATGAATTATTTTATGTGGTGAAGTCCTGTTCAGAATGCACTTAGTTAAGAATAAAAGTTTTAAGCCCGTCACTGTCTCTTGGCCTGTACAGGGGATGAGTTCAGTGTTCTTCAATAAGGGGGAGAACTGCATCGCTGCAGGCAGACTGTTTATAGAAGAATCCCTGCATGATACATTTGTCCAAAGAGTGGTAAGCTACTGAACATTTTTCCTAACATTTAACATGTATTATACAACTGATATTGTACCATCAGCTCTAGAATCATTGGCATCTTTGGTAAAAATGGCAAAAAAAACTGTTTTGGGGGGGTGCTATGAGGGGGTAATTCACTAATATAATCTTCTTTTAAGCAAAGGTAAAATCATAATGATTAAAATGTTTGATTTCTGGGTATACAAAATTAAATTAAAGTAAAAGTACAATAAAAAAAAATTGTAAGTTTTCCCTCAAAACTTCAAAGAAAAAAAATATCCCATACTAACTTACTTTATCTATTTGTTTAATTCTTGCACATTTTCTAACCTGTGATTTGTTGTTAAGACTATTAAAAGCTTAAATTTTGCCATTTTGCCCAGGAGTGCATATCAGAATCGCACATTAACACCGAGTATCTGATTACAAATGTAATTGATTAGGCATATGTCTCAGAATATATTATAGGCAGAAACTTATATATATATTTTTGTTTACATTTTTGTAAATATTTGATTGGTGTACTCACTTTTGTGAGATAGTGTGTGTGTGTGTGTGTATGTGTATATATATATATATATATATATATATATATATATATATATATATACATACACACAGATTTCCTTGAGGGCTTTGCTTTCATTAGCGAAAACAGTATAGATTTGGAGCAGTGCAGAAGTTAAGACTTCTCATTGTCTTATAGGGTCAGTGGTACATGTTTCATATAGGTGGAAGCTTGATGGTTCTGACTGCAGCAGGGTTCTGTATATTTGTAGGTTGAAGAGGTGAAGAAGATTAAGGTTGGTGACCCACTGGACCGCTCCACTGATCACGGCCCCCAGAACCACAAAGCTCACTTGGACAAACTGTTGGAGTTCTGTAAGAGGGGAGTCAAAGAGGGAGCTACACTTGTGTGTGGGGGAAAACAAGTCAACCGGCCAGGTGAAGACAGTGTCTCTGTGTCTGTGTGACTGAGAATTATACTAATCACAGCCAAGTTAAAAAAATATGAGAATTTTCCATTTACCCCAAAACTAGAAGAGTCATAATAAGAATGGGGGAATATTTGTTTAATTTATATTAATGTGTACTGCATTTTAAATGTAATAGTGTCAGTAGTATGGTGGAACACAGCAGACCCAGGATATGCAAAGAACACGTTTTCATTTGGGCTCATGCTATTGGCACTTTGGAAAAAGTCAGTACTTTTTTATTTATTTATCTATTTATTTTAACCCCGTATTTAAAAAAATATATATTAAAAATACATTTGCTGATTTCTGGACTGTGATAACACCAATAATATAATATCCTGTCAGCCCCTGGATCTCTCTCACCTACTTTTTGGTCTTGGGGCACAGGTAGTCCGCAATCATATTTTCTTCAAAATTGAAGCCCAAATCCTGTACTTCCACTCATCCAATTCCGCACGTTTCCATCTTTGCTGTGTGAGAGCGGCTTGTCTCAAGGACTACAAGACTGCTCTAACATGCTGCGTGTACCTCTACCAAGCTTTACTTTCATCTAAATAGTATATATACAGCATGGTGTTTCATTAATCATTGAAACATAGCTGGCAGCCCAAACAGCCTGAATAGAAGAGTGACATAAGTGATGTAAGGAGATTTGTTTCTTGTACATTGGAAAAATCCATAAATTTTATACATGTATTCTTATGTCAATTTATGTCCGAGGCCAGCAGAGGTCTTCAGGTCACACAGAAGAGATCAGTTCATGCTGGTCTTTAGATCGACTTTGAAAACTACTGCGTGTTGGGCATTTAAAGGGTAAAGAAATCTTTTGACATTCTTCTTCCCTCAGGTTTTTTCTTTGAGCCCACGGTGTTCACTGATGTGCAGGACCAGATGTACATCGCTATTGAGGAGTCATTCGGGCCTGTTATGATCATCTCCAAATTTCAGGATGGGTAAGTACTATTCATTAGCTTCCATCTTTACACTGCTGCTGCTGACTTGATCTCTACTAAATCACCCCCCTTCCTTTCTCTCTCTCTCCCAGTGATATAGATGGGGTGCTGCAGAGGGCCAATGCTACAGACTATGGCTTGGCATCAGGGGTGTTCACGAGGGACATCAGTAAGGCTCTGTATGTAAGCGAGAAGCTTCAAGCTGGAACAGTGTTTGTAAACACGTACAACAAGACCGATGTGGCAGCTCCCTTCGGTGGTTTCAAGCAGTCTGGTTTCGGCAAAGATCTGGGTAAGACAGACGTGTGTGTGCGTTTGGCGCACGTGTGTGCGCTCCTGTATTTGTGATGATTAATGAATAAGTATGTATCTGCCCTTCTAACAATACAAAATTACAGTTTCTCTGTTTTTTCTTCCCAACAGGTCAAGAGGCTCTCAATGAATATTTGAAGACGAAAGCTGTGACAATTGAGTACTGATATGTCTAGATGAAACCTCAGTAAATTGTAACAGTGAACTTGGTATAATTCTAATAATTTTTTGTCAGAAACATGTTTTAAACTGAACAGTGTTTATGATGAGACTTAAGTTGAAATATGTAGCTATTTAAAGAATATTACACCCTATGTTTTAAAAGCCTTTTATATATTCCCTTTATTTTTCACTCATTGTAACACTGATTCAGACATGATTTAATGTTTTAAAAGATATTCTGAAGAGAATAGTGAGAACACGGGAAAGGAAGGGCATTCACATATTTATATTGCAAGAATTGATATTAATGTTTAGTAGATTTTATAATTACCATTTGTAAATGCATTGATGTTTTTCAGTCATAGGCCACACAGAAATAAATTGAATCTAATATTTTCCCACTTCAGTGTTCATATGGTGATTTTTAAGATCCTTTTTGGATTGGATTCTGCCTCACTCATGAGCCTGCCAAATTATTAAATGTAAATGTACTACAAGAGGAGAAATGGCATCTAAAATGAAAGCAATATTAATAACACCTCAATCAAGGTCAACATTTTTGCTCTTAAGCAAAATGCAAAGATAAATAACAAATGCAGTGTTCTGAGCTTGCACATGGCTTTAGCCAATATTCAGTATGGGGAGTGCAAGTAAGGGGGGAAAAAAAGGTTGAGTTTAATAATAAGGTTGAGTAATGAATCCTTAAAACTTTGTTTTTGTTTTCTTATTTAGGTGCAGTATTTTTCTTAAAAATGTTTTTTGTTTGTAATAATGAGCATACCCTGTAATTAAATTGGTGAACCCTTTCTTGTAGAGAATGTATGGCTCTTAGGAAAGCTTCTTTCATGCAACAAAACAAAAAGCCAAAAATCTTGTTTAAAACTTGTTTAAGTGGTGTCCTACTGTAATTCTGAGACATGAGGATCCTGACAATCAACTATGCAATTCTGAAATGTTGTATCTTTTCAACCTTTCATCTTCTTCCTGAATGTGCAATGGATCAGTATGTGCAGAGTCTAATTTTAACAGTCATAGATTTTATTTGGTCTTTTTGGGGTAAAATATTTTTAGGGGTGACAATCATTTTGACAGTGTCTTTAAGAGAAAATGACAGTTTATTTATTAACTTTATTCCAAGATTAATGAGTTTATTAGATGAAGTAGAGGAAGCATAGCTTCCTTCCCTAATTGGTTAAACAAGAAATGCAGTGGTGTTTTGAACTTGCACATAAGGGATGGCTTTAGGATTCCGTCGAGCCACATATGATATTATGGAGATGCCAGTGATCCTGACCCTTTCTGCACTCCGGACCTGCCTGATCCATCTTGTTGCCCTACCTCTGAATGGAGCTCTCATCAACTGGAGGCTACATTCTGCCATTGAGGATGCCCCCATGAAGTGCAGCCTGGAGATTGCAGAGGATGGTACCACTTGAAGTACCATGGAAGTGGTTTTGGACCTCAGTTCCACGTGGACATTCTTGCTGTGGTTGCTGCTATGGCCTTGGACTGCAATTACCACATACAATTTTGCATTCAAGTCTCCTTTAGTGATCAGTGGAGAAGTTCAACAAACGGACTTCTTATAAAAACCATAATGAATTTTCCTTTACTTTCACACTATCCATTGTTATCAACTTCTGAGTATGGTTCCTCTCAAGGTTTATTCCTTGCATCATATTCGGGAGTTTTTCCTTGCCACCGCCTTGCTCATTAGGGATAAATTCACTCACTTAAAATCTGCATCCTGTGTTTATATGTTTTTGTAAAGCTGCTTTGAGACAATGTCCATTGTAAAAAGCACTATACAAATAAAATCGAAATGAATTAAATGGGGGAAAATATTTACATTTTCATTTTCTTTAATTCTTATTTTGTAAAAGTATTGCACTAAACAAATAAATAACTTTCTCTTGAATAGTGCTTATAATTCTTGGTGTTATCTTGTTAATGTTTGTTTGCTATGTTGATGTCCGTAAGCGTAAATCATGCCAAAAAAGATGACTGACCAATGGGTGTGGAAATGGACAGGACGTGTGCAAAGTTTTTCACAGTGCATCACAGGGCTGCTGTACAATTCACATGGGCAGAACACTCAGGGCACTATTATTGCCCAAACGTCATGAATGGATTATAGGATTCTGACATTACTGAATAAGATATTTGTGGAAGCTAAAGAAAAGCTGAGCAATTCTGTAAGCTATATGATCAAGCTCTGTGCATGGTTCGAAACTTTAGAAGAATCGTGGAATAATGGCATCCATCCCCCTGAATACTTCAACAACCTGAACTAAGGACACAGCTGGTTTGAAGGCTTTAAGGCTGTTGGCATAGCGGATATGAAAAATATGCTCATGTGAAGATGGGCCTAATGACTGCGGAGTCTTCTTCAGTCATTTTCCAGCAGGTGCTGGTTCCTTTCTTGCTTGCTGGACTAGGAACAGTCACTGCTGGAATGGTGCTGGATGAAATACAGGTTAGCGCTGACATTGTATATGTCCTTATTCATACATGTTTTTTTTTATAAAGTATTATAACATTCCATGAAATGCATATTTTTGGAAAGCACTGAAAACAATGCTTAGTTTAGCTATGTGGACATCATACGTAAGCATGTTAATGTTCAACAGCACTAGATGTCATGATCACCCTGACATGTGGCCCAGTCTGCTGTTACAGCTTTTTGTTTGTTTAGCTTACAAATTGTAGGCCACTTGTCCATCTCTGATCTGTTCAAGTATCTAATTAACATTAATTCCATTCATTACAATTTGTCTTTGCTTAAAAAACTACAGCATATAACCGATAAGACACAATCATGCTCTGCTCATATAGCTGGTCTGACAAGATACCAAAACACAGGCTAACAAGATAGTACATAATCCTGTTTAGATGGTCACTACTACCAAATTCTATTTTTTATGAAAATAACACAACATTAAGCCAATTAGGAAATCGTAAACATTTGTTGATCAATTTAGTCAAATAATGAGGACGCTGTAAAATAACTTTCCCAGCTAGTAAAGATGGGTTATCAGTTTGACCAACTTGCTCTGTCTTTTGGCAGCTGATTTTTTTAAGCAGGGTTGGCTTATAGGCATTGGTGCTGAAAAGTAGTGTTGAAATTACTTCATTTTTATAGCAAACAGGGAAATATGTAAGGTCCCGCCCCCGGCCCCCCAAGCCATGTAAAACATGCTACAAACTGTAGGACTCTAAGACGAACTTTGCTTGAACTAGCTAGCTAATTTAGTCTTTAATTTAAATAGAACTGTGTTAACTGTTTTATGAATTCATTTTCTACTCACATATTTTAAGTTACATTTATAGAGTAGCTTGAATATGTTGCTGCTAGAAGTTTACTAACATTAGCTGATCAACTTATCTAGCTTGCTAACTAGCTATGTCTAGAATGGTTGATCTGCATGTTTCATGTTATAACTAAACTCTAAACTCCAAATCTTTTTTTTGTGCCAGTTTCCCCCACATTATTCCTAATATTGCCAGATAGATAGATAGATAGATAGATAGATAGATAGATAGATAGATAGATAGATAGATAGATAGATAGATAGATAGATAGATAGATAGATAGATAGATAGATCACTTTATTAATCTCAAAGGGAATTTCACCTATTACAGCAACACAGAGAGTTAGAAGTATACAAAATGTAATCTAACATTATAAATAAAACAAAATAAGAATATAAATATATATTAATAAAAATACAGTGCAATGTGGTAGTGCAGTGGGGTGTAATCATTGTAAATATGAGCAGCATACTTGAGTGGAATTAAAGTGCAGTACAGTGTAAACACTGTAAACAGTTTAAACATTGATAACAGTGATAACCTGTATAGGGACAAACAATATTGTATAGCATGAATATAAAAAAGACAAATGAATAGAAGTGGCAGTGCTTATGGATATGAATTATGGATGGTGATAAAGTTCAACCATTGTCCCATGAGCTTATTCTAAGACTGGCTCATTTCAAAATAGTGTCCCAGCGCAGTGCTGAGATGTTTCACAGTGTGATTGCTGTTGGTACAAATGACCTCCTGTACCACTACTTTGTAAAGCGGAGCTGAGTGTGTCTCCTACTAAATGAGCTCTGCTGTTTAACCAGTAGGTCATGGAGGGGATGCCGTTTATTGTCCAGAGTGGCTTTGAGTTTATTGAGTGTCTCTTTTCCACAACTATGTCAAAACCGTCCAGAGAGAATCCCAAGATTGAGCCAGCCTTCTTGGTCAGTTCACCTCCCCAGCATACTGCTGCAAAGAAGACTGCACTGGCTACCACAGACTAGTAGAAGATCTCTAACATCTTGCTGCAAAAAAAGGACCTGAGCTTCCTCAGAAAGTAGAGTTTGCTCATCCCACCCATTAGTGTGGACAGGAACATACAAGAGCTAGTTCTCAAGCTGACATTGTAACACTTGGTAGTTACACTTTTTTATAATTTGTGTCGACTCTATGCCTCAGAATTATGTATACATCTTAGAAACAGATATTCTGAGGGCTTCTAAAGAATGTGATTATTTTTCAAGACATTACTAACCAATATTTGATTTAAAAAAAACAGATCTGGTGCAAATTAATCAAATATTTACAGACACACAAATGAAAAGTGTCATGAGTCTGAATGTATTCATGAGTATAAGACTAAGATATCTGAGATATAAGAAAAACAAATAGCTACTTAGAGTACTCTGTATACTGGAGTAGATATGAGGGAAAGAATGGCCTACCCAAGTACATCAATGTTGTAATAGATGTCTTAATACATATAGCATCCTGATGATAATAGAAGCGCTTAAGACAGATTAAATGCAACTGCATTTAGTTTGAATTTTGGAGATATATATTTCTCTACAATGAAAAGAAACTGTTTACACAAACCCTTATCACAGCATTGTCATGTCTGCAGAGGGGGAGAAAAGCCTGCCAGTTATTGGTCCATATACCTCATACCTCATGACTCAGTTACATATTTGCTGACTCACAGGCTGTCCTCTGGTTGTCCTCTGATTTTAAGAGACGGAGGACAACCATTTTCACAAAATGAAGTCTATTAAATGTGGCCAGGGGAAGTACTGATTAAAGAGGCACAGGATACGACATGAGAATTGAGATAATCATGAATTTGTATGTGCTTTTAGTTTTACACATGTATGCAGTGGAAAGAAGAGAAGAGGGAAGGACAAGAAGACACTTAAATTCATTTAAAAGAGAGGAGGGGTAGAGGCTCTTAATAGATTGAGCAGGGAAAAAATGAGAAAGAAGAACGTGTTATATCAGGCTGGAATTTGCCTGTCTCTCTCCCATTCACTCCTGAGAGAGAGAGAGAGAGAGAGAGAGAGAGAGAGAGAAATACAGAGACGGGGAGAGAGTCACTTGCCTCTGGAGGTCCAAACCACCCAGCACTCTTGTACTTGCGTCACTTTAGGACTGTCCCACACATCAGGCAGCACTGATCAAAGGATACCCACTCTGTAGAGACAAGGACCTTAAATGACTACACTGTGCTTGAGGAGGAGACTGATTTAAAATCTGCAGGATTGTGAGCTCCCTGCACCTGGTGTCTGTGTGTGAGAGATGATGAGGGGGGACCTGCTGCTCCAGAATGTGACTGCTGAGCAACGGAGAACACACTCATCAGAGAAGAAGCTGTTTGCCTTCTGGGTCTCTCTTTCTCACCGCACCAGAATGCTCTTTAGACTCGGACAACGCAGTGGCTTCCACAGGAGTCCGTCTGTAGCAGGGCTGCTAAGGAGTGAAGTGTGAGAGAGAGAGAGAGAGAGAGAGAGAGGTTGTGTGTGTGTGTGTGTGTGTGTGTGTAGAGAGAGAGAGAGAGAGAGCTTTATTTTTAAGTTTAGACCTGTGTATTTGTATGCATAAAGATGACCCCTCCAGATCAAGACCAAATCTGCCCTTCAAATACAATGACATTGAAACAGGGAGTGATGGAAAATGGCTGAGCACCAGGACAGTAATAAATAAATAAAAAAGAGTAAAGGACAAGGAATCAACAAGTAGATCTCATCTTATCTCCAGCTTGTGGATTGCTTTCTTTTGAAAATATATACTGCTCAAAAAATAAAGGGAACACTTGGAGTTACATTGTGCTGTTTAAGTATTTCCTTTATTTTTTTGAGCAGTATATTTTTTTGAGGTCTTCAGTGATCTTGCTGATCACTGAAAATATGCCACCAGCAAAAGACAATGTTTGTGTCACCTGCTATGACACCACAGCGCTCCACGTTTCATTCATCTAGAATTTTATCTCCTAAAGCTTGGATTGAATTGAAGGACACAGTGTTATGCAATATATACTCTAATATAGCCTCGGGAGAAGCTGTGTGTCGGAATTTATGATGGTTTTTGTGCACCTGGAGCTGGACTTGACATTTGTAGGACAGAAACTGCAAGGGTTCCCCTGTAAGCTGAAATGTTCAGCCAGTGGCTGCCTTCCAGAGAGTTCCACACGTATCACTGCTCATGTACTGCTGCTGTACCGTCTGGCTGCAGGAATGATCATGAATACAGTACAAGTATGTGTGTGTGTGTGTGTGTGTGTGTGTGTGCAGGTGCAGGTGTAGAGAGGTGCATGAGTTAACTCTAAGTTAAAACGTTTTGTTCCTTTTTATGTCTGTGTGTGTGTTTCAGCACTGGGAAATGCTTCAAGAAATCTCTGAAGTATTTATCTTGGTTCCTGCACTAGTGGGCTTAAAGGGAAATCTGGAGATGACGTTAGCATCCAGACTATCCACAGCAGTGAGCACAGACACCTACACAGCACACGAAAAATATCACTGGTTTAATAAACATACAAACAAATACAATGCAAAGTGAACTTAACAAGTGAAACATATCTTGAATATGGTCTAATTTATCTAGTATTTCCTAAAATATTACAATAAACCTAATGTATGATTATTAAACCAATTTCTAGACATTTGTACTAATTTCAAAGGAAATTCAAAGCCTGAAATCTGTAACATGTCTAAAAGCTTAAACAATATTATATTTATGATGATGTCCTAATAAATGAAATCATAAGCATATTCAAGATATGTTACTACCTAAGTTATATTAATATATTTTTGATAAATACACAAACAAATAAATGCTGTTTTATGCCTTTTATGCTAAAAGCAGTGGAATAATTTCTATTTGAGAAATGTTGTTCTGAAGTCAGTTTACAAGCCAAGCTGGAATTCAACACAAATTGGCATGATAGGTATTTTATATATGATGGTACATGAAAACATTACATAAACGAACATAAATTTCCTGTTTCATTTTTATTTCCTCTTCATCCAGGCCAACACCGGCCAGCTAGACAGTCCCAGGCAGTGGACATTGATGGTGTACACCAATCTAGCTTTAGTCCAGGTCTTTCTCTCTGAACACAAACATGTGCTCATTTTCGGATCCTGTCTGTAACTGACATCCCCCAATCATCCCCCCCTCTTGTTCTCTTTCTCTCTCTCTCTCTCTCTCTCAGGTGCAGGCCACAGTGGTGGGTTTTCTGGCCACGCTGACTGCAATAGGTTTGGGGGGCTTGATTAAGGGCAGTGTAGATTTTCACCAGGCTGCTGTACTGTCTGCTAGCAGTGTGACCACAGCCTTCTTCTCTGCGCTCACTCTGGGTCAGCTCATGTCTTGTTTTAATCTTGTTTCATTGCCTCTGTGTAAACACTGTCCAGTTTTCCGTCATGAAGCTGGAATAAGTGACAGGTACAAAGATCAGTTTGTACACAGTCAGCTTAGCCGTGACTCTTGTGTGAAAACCTTGTACGTCATACTTTATATAGAACATCGATTCAGTTAAGGGGGCATGGTGGCTCAGTTGTTAGTGGTTCAATTTCCACCTCTGCTTTGAGTTTGCATGTTTGGGGGTTTCCTTTAGCTACTCTGGTTTCCTCCTCCAGCCCAAAGACGTGCTGTAGCCTGATTATGCCAATTCTTAATGGTCTGTAGTGTGTGAATGAGTGTGTGTGCGATTGTGCCCTGTGATGGGTTGGTACCCCGTCCAGAGTGTCCCCTACCTTATGTCCCGAGTTCTCTGGGATAGGCTCCAGGCTCCCCATGATCCTGTGAATGATAAGCTGTATAAAAGATGGATGGATCAATTCAGTTACTTTTCTGTGTGCATAGGGTTGCTGATGGTTGGGGTGATCGTTGGATCTCGAAAGATGGGCATTAACCCTGATAATGTTGCAACCCCCATAGCTGCTAGCCTTGGTGACCTCATCACCCTCTCACTGCTGGCAGGATTCGGCAGCTTCTTCTTCCAGTTTAGAGGTATCTGCTTACTCACCTGTTGCCGTCCAGGGGCATCACTTGGCTGCTGGATCAAAGAGAATATGCATTTCTCCATGTTTGAGCTACAATGCATCATAGCATCACTGAGTCATCCATAAAGCAAAATGACCAATGTCCTGATATCTAAGAATGTTATAGACATACCTACCAGACAATCAGACAGCCAGTGTGGAGAAACGTGTCGCATTGCTAGCAAAGGTCTATAGCATTGGAAAGCAAACCAGGCTCTTTAAACTAATTTAGCTTACAAAAAAAGGTTATCCCCTCATTCAGTTTATAGTTTCATCTGGTAGCCAAGCCATGTTCCATAACTGCAAGGGTTCATAGTTTCATAGTTTCTGACGAAGCTATTGGTGCTAGTTGTAGTTTTGTTGTCTTGCAAATCAATATTAATGTAGGCTTGGATCCTGACTTTGACTCATGATTTGTTTTAGAACTTTAACTGGGCATCTCAGCTTGATTTACATAATAAAACCAACCACGCACATTCAGATACTTATTATAAAAAAATAGACATCATTGTCTGGTGTATGTTTTAAAGATGTGTGGGTATGTAGTGTCAGAATTGATATTATCCAATTTTGCCACACTTGGGTTTTGGTGAATTGTCCTCTCTTAGAGATTCAGAAGGTTAAATCTTTAAAATGCTTTAAAATGACTGAACCCCTTAGAAAGTCCCAGGAACATTCACATGCTCAGATGTGCCTTCTTTGCTGTCTTATTACATATTTTCTGTTAGTTTGCTATAATTACTGAATAATTATTAGTAGTGAATAATTAAATAACAGAGTATGACTTCAAGGGATTAAGAGGATACATCTAGAAGTGTTTTACTAACTGTTGCAGTGTTCCAGCTAATTTACCACTAGAGGACAGCAGAGGATGACAATAATATTGCAGGTTAGCCTGTATGATCCATTCTATTACAATACTCTGTTTAACAGTGAAGTTTTATGGGGTTTTGGAAACTTTCACAACTGTGTTTACATTACAGGGAAGTTGGACATGGTTACACAGCTTTAGTTGGACATAAAACCTACTGTATTCCTCTACATGTTAACTGTCTATGTCCATGTAATTGGCAATTTCCTATTCCTGTTCTTGTGTTTCAGAGAAGTGGTATTTACTTCTCCTGATATGCACTGTGTTCCTCTTGCTCATCCCTGTCTGGGTGATCATCGCTTGCCGCAGTCCACCAATTAGAGAGGTGCTGAAGTCAGGCTGGCAACCTGTAATCACTGCTATGCTAATCAGCAGGTAACAATTCAAGACTAATAATCTCTATTTTCCCAGCAAAGGGGCTCATTTATCAAGCTGCATACAAATGAATTTATTCATAAATCATTCAAATTACAAGTGAAATTACAAAGAAATTTGACATTCATGAATTTCCAGCTAGTTTGAATTTTTTTAAATCCTTCCAGAGCTCCTGAATTTGTTCACATTTGCGTACTGTATAGGGAGACTCACTAAATGTGTATACATACTCACGGGGCACTTTATTAGGGAAACTTTAATAATAATACCTGGGTTGGGATTCTCTTTGTTCTAAAAACAGCTTAAATTCTTTGTGGTATGGCTTCCATAAGATGTTGGAAACATTCCTTTGAGATTCTGGTCCATGTTGACTTGATTGCATCATGCAATTCCTGCAGATTTTTCAAGTGCACTTTCATGCTGTGAATTCCCTGTTCCACCACAATCCCAAAGGTGTTCTCTTGGATTCAGATCTGGTGATTGGGAAAGAACACTGAGCTTATTGTCACGTTCATGAAACCAATTTGGGACAACTTTTGCTTTGTGACATGGTGCGTTATCATGCTGGAAGTAGCCATTAGAACATGAGTAATTGAGGCCATAAAGGGATGCACATGGTCAGCAACATTACTCAAATGGATTGTTGCATACAAGCAGTGAGTGATTGGTATTAACAGGCCTAAAGTTTGTCAAGAAAACATTCCCCACACCATTACACCACCTAAGGCAGGTTTGGTCCAGGGATTCATGTTGTTAATGCAATTAATACAATCATCAGCAGAAATCAAGATTCATCAGACCAAGCTGCATTTTCCGAGTCTTCAACTATGCAGTTTTTGTGAGCCTGTGCAGCTTCAGCTTTCTGTTATTGGCTGACAAAACTGGAACTTGACATGGTCTTCTGCTGTTGTGGCCCATCTGCCTCAAGATTTACCGTGAACATTACATGAACTTGAAGGCCCGTATCTGCATGAATTTATGCACTGATTTCTGCCACACAATTGGCTGATTAGAGAATTGCCTGAATGAGTAAGTGTACAGTGTCAGTCTGAGAGACTTCTTGCTGACAGTCACCAAGACAATTGACAAAACAACACAACTTCTGGTTCTCTGTTGTGTTCACAGTGCAGGAGGAGTGATTCTGGATAAGACTGTAAGTGACCCTCGGTTTGAAGGCATGGCTGTCTTCACACCCATCATTAATGGTAGGTGTACTAGCCCTGGGCTATTTTTTCCCATTAGCACTGCTTTGTAAACATCATTGTGTTGGAAAACAAGTGAAAAGTGGGCAAACAGAGCCTGGTCAGTGTTAAAGGAGATACATTGATTGCTGACACCTATTATCTACAATACTACATAAAGACAACTATGAAAAACAATAAGACTAGACTCCAAGTGACGCTTTATCTTTCTTTTTATTTAACTCAAACTGACAAATTTTCAAACTGACTGTCCCACAGTGGTGGAATGAACTTCCATCCTCAATCCAGACCACAGAATCTGTCACTGTCGCTCCCCAAAGAGCTCAATTATAAATCTTGCATTTTACACATATATTTCCTCATTTGTAAGTCACTTAGTTGGATAAAAGCGTCTGCTAAATGAATAAATGAATGAATGTAAATGTAACTCTCAGGTGACAAAATGAATTGTAAAAGATGATCTGTTTGCTCAATACAGTTTACACTGTGTATACAGAGGCATCCTGAACATTCTGGAAACTTTCACAGGTTCAGGATGATTATGTTGTTTTCCCTTCTGTTACTGTGTTAGGTTGGAAATCATGGTGATTACCAGTTGATGGTTCAGTGATTCTATCTCGATCGTTTATATTATTTTCTCCCTCATTTCTGTTTCTCAGTCTTTACAGCTACAGAAACAGTACCTACCATTTCTCCCCTGCACCCTAAACAATAAACCCTGAAAACTATCATACATACTTTCCTTCTTTACTTCCATAATTACTAGTTTGCAATTACCCTCACTCTAACAACTTTAAATATACTGCCATAATATTTTATATTCCACTTAAGTCCATGTCATCTAACTGTCATAGTCTGGACTTCACCCCATTTTTCTTTGTTCTGTCATCTCTTTTTCCTTTCAGTTAATTTTCCAACCTCCTCCTACTCATTCACTCAACCAAATACTACCATATTTCTTAAGGCCCCCTAACACTCATTTTGTGACATTTTAGACCACACTCAATTTCTTTTGTCATATTTTATCACTCTTTCCTCGCACTAAATCATGTAATTTCCTAACTAACCATGTTTCATTTTTTCTTTTTACTTTATCTGCTCTGCTTGTGTGATATAAATAATATAATAATAATAGCTAATATAATATAATGATATCTGCGTGCATGAGTCTATGTCTCTATTTCTTTATCATCTCTCCACACTGCTTTTTTTTTTAGCAAGTGAAGATATACTGAATAATGATAAAAAAAAGATCTAATATTTCTCATTATGAGATTTCAATCTTAGAATTCGTTTTTTCTACTGGCAGAACATTTTACTTCCTTTTAGTAACAAATGTTTAAAAATAGCATCATTATCTGCTATGAGAATAAGACAATTTAAGCTTTGAATGAGTACAAATATCTAGAAATAATCTAAATTTTCCATTATTAAAAAAAAACAATCTATATATATTCATTGAAATTGAGATATATTCATTGAATTTGCCTATATTCAAACTATTTCTTACTTTCTAAGATATCTTTTATTGTAGTCCACTGTGCCCACTTCCTTCTCCCAATTTTCACCACATTTCTTCACACCACTTCCTTTTATTCACTGATCTGACTTATTGTGTTGGCTTGATCCTCTGTCTTTTTTTCTGGCTTTCACTTTCCATTTCTTTTATTTTACTATACATCTCTCTTTCTCAATCACACAAAGTATTTCTCATTTCTCATGCCAACTGAAAGCTTGTTAATTAACAGAATAGTTTGATCGGGTATATTGGACCACACGGCAAAAAAAATGACATCTTAGCAAGTGGAAATATCTTGAATATATTCAAATTTCTCTAGTATTTCTTATAGGAATATCCACCCATCCATTTTCTATACCACTTCCCCTACAGGGTCACGAGGAACCTGGGGCCGATCCCACAAAGCATGGGGCACAAGGCGGGGTACACCCTGGACAGGGTTCCAATCCATCACAGGGCACAATCACATACACATTCATACACCCATTCATACACTACTGACACTTTGGACATGCCAATCAGCCTACCATGCATGTCTTTGGACTGGTGGAGGAAACCCCACAGTGCGAGGAGAACATGCAAACTCCGCACACACACACAGGGCAGCGGCGAGAATTGAACCCCCAACCTTGGAGGTGCGAGGCAAAGGTGCAGACCACTTAGCCATCCTGCACCCCTTATAAGATTATAATAAACCAAATATAAGATTATTAAATCTATTTCAAGCCATTTGTACTCATTTTAAGTTTGAAATAGTATTGTTCTATTGGCAGATAATTTTAAGCATTTATTTCTAGAAAATTATATGCCAAAATGATATGCCAGTAGAATAAGAAAACTACAAGCTTATAATGAGTAAAAATGACCGGTAATAGATTTAATGATCTTTTATATGGCTTATTCCTATCTAATAATAAGAAATTCAAGATAAGTTTTATTATATTCAAGATATTTTCACTTGCTAAGATCTTTTTTTTTTTTTTTGCAGTGCAGTAAAAACAAAATATGTCTTGGAATCAGAAGGATCTAGTGTCAAGTTAGACAACAGTACAGCTACTTTTCTATCCAACCCCTACCTCATTTAGAGTTTGTCTGACATTAGATAATTGTTGTTCCCTCTGTCTTAGGTATAGGTGGAAACCTGGTGGGCATTCAGGCTAGCCGAATCTCCACCTACATGCACTGCATAAGTGTTCCTGGTGTCACATCCCAACACATTAAAACATGCTGCCCTCATCCTGGCATGACTTTCTGCAACCCAGGTCAGAGGCAAATCAAATGCCAAGGGTTTGAAAACCTATAATCTTCTTATTTTTAAGTTATCAATCACAAATCAAAATCAGGAAAGGGGATTATTAAAGGTGTGTCTCTGGGTCTGTGTTTAGCAGTGAACTCAAGATCTGCTAGAGTTCTTTTGCTGCTGGTGGTTCCAGGTCACCTGCTCTTCCTTTACACAATCCAGCTGCTTCAGGGTGGACACACTGCCATGACGGCTGCTTTCATCTGCTGCTACCTGTGTGCTGCACTACTGCAGGTCTGGGGCCACTGGAGCAAACACAAACTTTTTTTTTTACACACAGTCAGTTAAAGGTACCCTTTGATGAAAATTGCAATTGTTATTTGCTTTTCATCATTAAAAGAACAGTTCAATGAAATTAGACTTCTCCATGATTAGTGTCTGAAGTTTGCTTCTTTAGTTTACACTTTAAGGCTAATGTTGTGAACTAGCTTATAGCTAATTTAGCATTTCAAAACAGCATGTAGCAAAAATATGAATATTTCAATAATTAGATTTTCCTTGTGGAACAAACATGGCTTTCAGTCAGCTTTTTCATACTCTGAAGGGGAAATTAAATGTTACAAATGATTCTGTGGAACGTGTAGTGTCCCATTTTGATTATTAGCCTATATGTAATACATACTATCCACAGAATAGAATACTTTACCAGGAGTAATTATTATTATTACTGTTATTGTTACTAAGACCGGCTTACACCCAGCTTCAAATCTGAGCCATATACAAACTTGAGGCTTGTAGCACACAGATCTCCTTTGTCTCATTCCCTCTCACTGCAGGTAATAATACTGTTGTACATGGCAGATGTGTTGGTGTGGCTGATCTGGCGACATGGCCTGGACCCTGATAATTACTCCATCCCCTACCTGACTGCACTAGGGGATCTGCTGGGCACCAGTCTTCTCGCCCTCACTTTCAGAGTAATCTGAGATCAGATCAGTTCCCTGGTTCTATGATATGTTTAACATATGTAAGACAAACTAAAAATTTATTTCACTTCATTTTCATTTCACTTTGGTGAATTACTTAGTATAAACAGATGTATTGGATCACTTAGATTTTCCCCTCTCACAGATCACTGATTCTTTAAGTAGAATTCCATGTATACAATTCAATAATATAATTTTTTTTCATAGATAGTATGTAGATAACCTAAGTAGAAATTTCTAGGTGCTTCCCCTAAATATACACCTAGATGAGTACAAATGGCACATGGCATATATATAGTCCAATGTCATAGGACGTGTGGTTTGTTTCTGTATTTCCATACAATGAGGTTAAATGGCAGAGGTTAATGGCATTTATTAGGTAAACTATATAGGAGTAGCTGCCCATCTGTATTCCCCAAGCCCCCTAATAAATATTATTGTACACATTTACATAATATCTATAAAATAAATCTGTACTTAGGGGGTTCCGGGAATTGATTTTACAGTTGAGAATCTCTGGCTGCAAATAGTTTAAGAACTAATTAAAGCAGAATGTCTGTACTTTAACTTCAATTTCATGGTTTCCTTTAAATCCAGTGATGAGAACAATCATCAACGTCCAATTATTTACAGACGGTGTTGTACTACTGTCATGTGCTGTGTTTTGTGGAAGCCATTAACTGCAAATGAATCACAAAAGTGACATAGTTCTCTCCCCACAGCAATGAAGGCAATAAATGCATCATATGGTGTTATTAACATGTCTTACACATAAACTAATACTAACAGGCTATGTTGTGAGCAAAATAGATGCTTTATTCCATGTTGTACCAGTTCTTAAATAGAAGATAGCACTATATTATTGTGAGGATGTAGCCTGATATTTTATGATTAAACAGTGAATCATTTTACATTATACAGATAGATATAAATGTTTGTAATAAATGTGGCCTTTAGTATTAATTTTGTGATAAAAAAAAACGAGCTACTTCTGTGCACTATGATGTATTTATTAATTGTGCAAATTAAGTTGCCCGTCATATACTATGCAAAACATGATATTGTTGCATATTTTATACTTAAATGTATTTGTCCTATATGCTGCAATGTCTTCCACAGTCTCAAAAGGCAAAGCCTTACAGTGTAGCCATCCAATAAAAGCTGTATTAACAGTCTTATGTGTACTGGAATGGTATTCAAACTCATCATACTCAGCTGGCTTTGTAATATCCTATTAATCATAGCCAACAGCTGCACTGGTATGTTTTGCATTGCTGAACTTCAATTTTCCCCATCAAGCTTGGAATCTGCCTTGGGTTACAAATAGTTTGTACATAGCAGTATTGATAGTGAAGTCCTTTAAAACTCCTAAAAGATCCCAATTTTGCAATGGATACATTATATTACCGTCTGTAACAAATACTGGTGGATCTGGAGCCTATTCGGAGAACACAGCATACAAGGCAGAATACACCCTGCACAGGGCATCACACACTAACATACAAGGGTCGATTTAGAATAGCCAATCCACCTACTGGCCTGTTTTTGGGAGGAGGGAGGAAAATTGAGTACAAACTGTAATTTACTGAAATGTAAATGTTACATATAAGTCACCAAAATTCGGGATTGAAACTCAGTCCCTGGGACTGTGAGGCACCAACACTACCTGGTGCAACCTACCTACCTACCTGCATGCATGCATGCATACATACAGTGGGGAAATAAGTATTGGACGCATCTCTTTGTTTCAGTAAATATATTTCCAATGAGGCTATTCGACATGAAATTTTCACCAGACTTCAGTATTAAATCTGGAAATATAAATAATTCACAACATTAAAGTCCATAAATGAAGTTATGTGCAATAAAGTGTAATCACACAAAAAAAGTATTGAACACGCTAATAAAAAAGCAGTTCTCCAAGGCAAGGTAAGGCATGGAACCAGTCGAAATCCGTAAGTAATTATACCCCCAATCTGTACAAATTAATATCAGCTGGGTTAGTAAATTGATGATCTATAAAAAGGGTTTTCATTACCAAGGTGTCACACAAGAAACACCTCATGATGGGTAAAAGCAAAGAGCTCTCCCAAGACCTTCAAAACCTTATTGTTGCAAAACATATTGATAGAATCAGATACAGACGCATTTCAAAACTTCTGAATCTTCCAGTAAGCACCATTGAGGTCATTATCCAAAAGTGGAATCAACATCACGTCGTAATCAACCGGCCACGCCCAGGAGCTCCTCGCAAGATTTCTGACCAGGGAGTCAGAAGAATAGTCAGTAGAGTCGCCCAAAAGCCAAGGACCCCTCGGAAAGACCTCCAGAAACACTTGGAGGCAGCAGGTACCATCGTCACAGAGAAAACAATAGGCAATACACTCCACTGCTCACATTCACCCCGCAATACTCCATTACAAAGAAGAGGCATGTCGAAGCTTGTTTAAAGTTTTCTACAATGCATTTGGGCATTGCTCATCACCCTAACAACACT
Source organism: Ameiurus melas (assembly GCA_012411365.1). NCBI lineage: Eukaryota > Metazoa > Chordata > Actinopteri > Siluriformes > Ictaluridae > Ameiurus > Ameiurus melas. Next base: position 18,378,385 of record CM022767.1, read on the forward strand.
ATATGAACAGTGAAGTTTGGAGGTGGAAGCATTATGGTGTGGGGCTGTTTTTCATCATATGGTACTGGCAGACTTCATATAACTGAAGGAACGTTGAATGGAGCCCTTTACCAGAAGATTCTTGAGAAGAATCTGCTGCCTTCCACCAGGATGATGAAGATGAGATGTGGGTGGACCTTCTAGCAGGACAACGATCCGAAGCATTCAGCAAAGGAAATGCTCAATTGGTGTTATATATATATATATAATATATAATATATATATATATATATATATAACACACACACACGCTTTACTGAACTAGAACTAATCTGCATTAGATATGTCTAAGTATTTGATATGTGATATTTTTATGAAACACGAATACACACACAAAAGGTTCAGTTCCAATAGTGGGCAAATAGAGGTCAGATTTTCTGCTTTATTTGAGTTTATCTGTAATAACAGAGGTGTTGAATGTTAAGTCGAAACTATCTGAAGTGGAGGGATTCATAATAAATAACTGTCACTTTCATGCTTTGTATCATTGTAAATATGACATGTTTTTAATACTGTTCTGTCAAACAGTGACTGTTCTACCTCACAGTTTCTGATTCTTTACAATCCTCATCCTCAAGGCACAAGCAGAAAACAGTACGCTTTGTCCATGATGGCTAAGATGGGTAGAAGAAAGCACACCTCCATCTCAAATGCTATGTTTCCATCAAGTTCTTCACTCTTCTCCACAGAGGACATATACCTGGGAAGGAAAAGTCAGTATTCACTAGTTAATCAGAAGGAAAAGAGCAAGGCCTTCTCTGAGACATCCTCTTGATAGTTGCCCAACATGAATTCCTTTTTATCTGCAACTGGCAGTTAAATTGAAAGACAAAAAAGGCTGAGCGAGAACTTCCAGATCGTTCAAACTGAGATGTTCTTCGTGCAAATTGTTAATTGCAGTTCCACTGCATTCAGCGATAATAGTACCGTACAATAACCACTGAAACAGATGAAGTTTCAATACTCACAGATGAAATTGTGCGGACAAAAATTAAAAACTCGTCTCTGAATATTAATAAAAGGCACCAGGCCTTATGTGAACTTCAGGTAGGCAGGCATAGAATAGTTAAAAAGCAGAAAGTCCATCTTGTACAGGTTGTACAGCTTTTTCTGATAGGCTGAGCTGATATCCTTAAAGTAGCTAGCCACCATGTCTGCCGTGGTGTGTGTGCTAGTGGCCGAGCTGGGAAACGTCACCTCGCCGTCTACACCGGCCAGTTTGAGCACGTAGCTGGAGTCCTGCTGCAATGTCTCGTACTTGCCTAGAATGTTGTAGTGTATGAGGCAGGGGTGACAGAGAGAGTGCACACGCTCCCAGTGCTCGTTGAAGGGCTCTTCATGCTGCGTGCCAGGGTCCACAAGGTAGCGCACAAACTCGGAGAAAGAGACATCATCTCCATGCTCCAGCGCCTCAGGACTTGCCTCAGCACGGTGCCGCTGGATTATCTTGGTGCCGTAACGCTTGTGAAAGGCTGTGTTGTAGCTGCGCGTGAACTTGTTGCGGTACGCTGACACAAGCCGCTCAAAGGGTTCACGCACAAACACAAACTTCAGGTAGGTGCGTAGACGCTGGTTGATTTCAGAGGTAGAGTACTCGGACAGAGTGCGTAGGGTGCCTGGGATGTGCGCCTCATTGGCGGGAATCTGAAGGGGGTCTCTCTGCGAATCACTTGTCAGGACCATCAGGACACGCTTCCAATTTGTGCAAGCGACTTTGGGGACGTAGCAGTAAAGCAGGCCATGGCGATCATCCACGATCAGGTGTTTGAGGTCCTCTGGGATCAGGACACGACGTTTGTTAGTATAAGAGTGGCACACATCCTCTAGGAGGTCACGCCGACTTTGATGCATAAGCTGAAGTGGAGACAATTCTGTCTGAAAGAGAGAGGGATAGATAATGTTTCCATAATCATGTCTGTAAAGATTTTTAAACATCCATGAAATGTGGAAAGCAATACCCTTTAAATAAATCTTGCCATCCCAGTAGTTCTAAAATCAAATCAAATCAAACACTATATGGCCAAAACTATGTGGACACTGGATCATTACACCCATATGTGGTTCTTCCCCAAACTGTTCCCACGAAGTTTGAAGCAGAAAATTGTACATGATGTATTGTTATGCTGTAGAATTACAATTTCCCTACACTAAGTGAAGGGGCCCAAACTGGTTCCACCATGACAGTGCCCCTGTGCACAAGGCAAGGTCCATAAAGACATGGTTTGCCAAGGTTGGTGTGGATGCACCAAGCAGCTTGCACCAAGCAGCTTGCACAAAGCCCTGACCTCAACCCCACTGAACACCTTTGGGATGAACTGGAATGCCAACTGCACCCCAGGCCTCCTCACCCAACATCAGTGTCTGACCTCACTAATGATTAAAATCTAGTGGAAAGCCTTCACAGAAGAGTGGAAATTATTATAACAGCAAAGAGGACTAAATCTGGAATGAGATGTTCAACAAGGACATATAGGTTCGATGGTCAAGTGTCCACAAACCTTTGGGCATACCGTATTTGTTATTACTAGTCTATAACTATAGAAACTATTATTCCTTTGAAATTTATGCACATTTAATTAATCATATTCAGCTCATTTTGAGGTAAATCATTCAATGTATTTTGACCAAATCCTCTGAACATCAAAAACTATATAGCAACAATGAATCCATACAGTAATAAGTGGTCAGAAATTTTAAAGTAATGTATTTTAGGATAATATTAAAAGTGAACAAAGCATCAAATTAATTTCAGTTTAAATATGTGTATTTACCTTTCTGACCGTCATAATAAATGTAGAATTTATAACTAGCTATAATCAGTGGTGGGTAGTAACGCGCTACATTTACCTGAGTAACTTTTTGGAAAAAATAAAATGTACAGGTTTAACTGGTCATACATATACTCTTATTCAAGTTCATTTTTAATCAAAAGAAATGTACTTAGGGTTAGGAACACCACTCTACATTCAGTGGTGTTCCTCTGTTACTGTTAAATATTAATGAATATATGTAGTTTTAATAATTAGTTTGTATCACGTATAATGAGGTCGCGAGTCTCACGATACGCTGCAGTGGTCTGAATACGGACGCAACTGCTCAGGACTGGGACATGCGGCTTCATCTTGAACCCAGGTTTTATATCATAGAAACACAACAGACAGACCTTCAAGGAGAGGTGTGACTTCCAGTTCTCCATGTAGTCTGAGATTCAGCATTTTCCCTTCGAATTTTAATCCGATCCGAGGTAACTAGTAACTTGAAAATCAAGTATTCCTCTCTTTGTATACTGTACTTTATTACTCTTACTCAAGTAATTATTAACATCATTATTTTTACTGTTACTTGAGTAATTATAAGTAGTTTTACTGGTACTTAGGTAAAACTTTTGGCTACTCTATCCACCTCTGCTTATAATTGAGACAACGTCCAATGTAAAAAGCGCAAGACAAATTAAATTGAATTGAATAATAATAAGAGTTTCTTCAGTTTTTTGGGCTTCAGCTATAATATTCATACCCCTGTATCCTCAACCGCATTTCCCTAATTTCTCCATCACATCTCTTCAATCTGTGCTAATCTCTTGCCAAATCATTCACATTCAGTTTGATAATTTTGCATAGTATGACACACTTGTCAGGGGAATTTATGTGCATTGAGTGTTTGTATCAGATTGTTTAGCCCTAAATCTGTAGCAACTCTGACGGCAGAGAAAGCCCTCTCTCTTTCAACATTGTGTCACAGTACTGGGCACCAATGTCTTCAAATTAAAGTCATGCGCTGAGTAATTTTCCGTTTTCCCGCAGAGTCAGATGTGTTTTTCCATAGTACCAGACGCACACTAGGAGCACGTATTTACCTGTCTGTCCTAAGCAAAGACAGGAAAACTATCCTGAGGCTGTTATTTACTGTGCAGCTGTCTGTGTTGTAGTAAACTGAAAACATTTCATAAGCTGAAATGTGGTGACAGCCTTAATTACTGGGAAATTCCTAGGTTAACAGCAAGCTAAACTTTTATCCAGTTATAACTTCACCACAGGTCTTTCTGTAGGAGACCAATCTATAAATTATACAAAATAATAGCAACAAAGTCAATCATGTGTATCATTATATCTGAGATATGCTTAATCGTTTAAAGTGGATGTATCCCCATAACGCCCGTACCCCCCCAAAGTCGGTCGGTTTAAGATCAAAACTGGTTATGTTTTCTCTTCGTCACTCTTGCTCTCTTTCTTCCTGGTTATTTGGTCCCTTACACATATGCTATTTCAGTGACCCTTGCACACATCCATGCGTCTATTTTTTTTAGCCTCTCAACAGTGCGTGCTGTGATGTGAAAGAACCGTTCATTCCCGACATGAAGGTGGAGGGGGAAAAAAAGTGGCTACGTGGAAAAAGCATTTCCCTCACGCACCTTCTGGCCTGAAAATACAGATGAGCTTGCTGTTGAAGGATGTTTATTAGCCATTAGTGAGAAACCTGAGAATGCAGCACAGCTCCCACCCAAATGAAGCAGTCCAGATAAAGAGAGAGGAGAGGAAGGAGCCAAGTGTGAGGAATTACATTAAAACCCAGAATATTCAATGGCATGGTAGAGGTTAATGAATGTTACTGATATAAAAAATAACCTGGGAAGAGTGTTTTTTTCAGGTTTAGCGCAACGTTTTATAAAGACGGCAAGCATGAAAAAGGCTGAAATTAAAGCTGATTAAACTGAGTGCAAAGGTTAGCACCCCTAATTTTACAATTTATGTATCAAAATATAGAATTCCAAAATGCTTAAAATGAAATGTGAGCATATCCTAAACTTATAAACATATAAAACAGAAAAATTCTATTAAATATATGAAAAGAAAAGAAGGGACACGCTTAATGTCTCATTGCTATGAATTACACTTCTTTGCCATTTTCAGTCCCTATAACTGGCATTACATTTACATTTGTAGCATTTGTCAGACGCCCTTATCCAGAGCAACTTACATTTATATATCTGAGCAGTTGAGGGTTAAGGGCCTTGCTCAAGGGCCCAACAGCAGAGGCTTGGTGGTGCTGGGGTTTGAACTCATGACCTTCCAATCAGTAAGGTCATCTTAACTACTTAACCACATATTAACCACTGAGCTACATGGCAAAAAACAAGACACTTTAAGTGCAATAAGAACTCTGACACTGTTCCTAACTGATCAACAAGTTTTTTTTTTCCCCTGGAAGCTAAACAAACAAACAAACAAAACAAAAAATCATGTATTATGTCTGGGTTCCATGTTAGTAAAAGGAAATTTAAACCAATTTCCTGAGCTGATTTTTTTAACGGTCCATTTCAATCAACACCTCTTATTTGATGAGTTAAATTTTGTCTGGAGCAATATAAAACATCTATGTTTTGATGAACACAATTCTTGGTTATGTATTTGTGTGTAAACTAATTCGTAGTGTGTACATACCATTTTAAGGGATTTGTTTACTCAATATTCAATACTTTGATCCATATTCATGAATTCCAGATGCAAACTTTTATGATAAACAACAAAAAGAACTGTGTGTTTACACATAGTCTACATTTTTAAACTGTCATTGGCTACAATAGCCTTTTACTCTTGCATGGTTATAAACAAACTCTTGTAGTAACTTAACATTACAGTACTTTATAGAATTGGCCCTCGGGTTTGTGTTATTCAGAGGATTTCACGTAAAGCATGACAGAAAATGTGTCGAACTAGTCAGCTTCTTTGTGATGACGTTTTTGAATCTTGGAATTTGCACATTTACTGAAAGTTTCTCTAGTCTCTATAGTTAAACATGGCAGATAAAATAAATAATTGACATTTGGTTTACTGACTAACTGTCTGTTCAACCTGTCCTGTGTGCATTTTTGGCTTATTTTGAAGTGGCTAGTCAATGCTTAGCCATCAAGTACACTGGCATGTATGTAACACAAAAAGGAAGCCAAGCCAGTAGGTTAAAATTCAGGTAGAAATTTTAAGCAAATTACAAGAACGAAAGAAAGAAAGAAAAAATAAAGGAGTTGTTATGTTCTGTGTTAATTTTTGGGGGGATTAAATTTTTATAATTCTTAAATGGATAACAGAAATTACTGATGTCCCAGACACCAGATGTAGTTCGACTGATTCGTTGAAAAGAACCAGTTCAAAATAACGATCCATCCCTGAGATGGACATTACTATTCCCTGTCTCTCTGTTTCTTTTGAATTAGTAAAGTGAATATATTTTTCACTGACTCAATTTAGATAGCAGTAGATTTAATGGCTTTGTTTTATGTCTCTTGGATTTAATAAGGATCTCTCTGGAAGATGATAAAGCCCCGTGTCAGACAGCTATGTTCTGTGATTGATACGCACAGGGTCAGTAGTATAAAGGGCTTGGAGTGGACTCCTCACAGACTTCCTGGGTCCTCTGGCCTGCCCACTGTCCTGTGCTGATGGCAAAGAAAGACAGAAAAACAAGATTTTATAAACACATAGTACTGGTGCGAAAATAGACAAGACAGCAGAAGAAAGTAATGGTAGGAAAGGAAAGAATCAAAAATGAACCCACATTCATTTAAAAGCGTTCATCCACAGAACAAATGAAAGGCTTACAAATGATATTAAGTTCTCATAATCAAAAGCGATTCTGTTTCTCTCTTCGCACACTACAGACAATAAATGACTCTGTCTGAATGTGTCCTCGATGAGTAATTCCACAGATTGACCATAGATCACTCAGTCTCTGACTATCTGTGTGTCTCTCACAACTGCACCCACACAGAAACACACACATACATACACACACACACACACACACACACACACAAACATTGAAATGGTTAGATACCTCATAACACCTTGATGATGGAGAGAATGGAGTAATGGAAACAGGGATACTAATGATGCTCTTTGGAGCAAAGTCTTATTCAAACAGATCATGCAAACAAAATTTTTATCATCTTAGCTGCCAAGAAAGGTTGACCCCTTTCCCAATTTCCCCTTGTGACAGAGATCACGATCAGAAATATCAGTCACACTTAATACACGCATTTGTGTTAATGAAGAGAACGAGTTTGGGTTCAATATATTTGCTTTCTCTGGGTTCATTTGTGAACATGTGCAAAAGCCCATAAATATTTGTACCTTGCATTTACAATGCCACAACTCTCCTATGCACCACAATCCAACTTTAACAATGACTTTATGGAAAGCAGATGGTTTTAACCTTGAGGATCCGGTTACATCCTTTCTCAACTAAAATCCTGTAGCATATCTACAAGAATGAACCAATTAATGTGTCCATGTTGATTGATATTGCGCACCCGTGTTTATATGATGTCGTCATTTTGAGCTTTGAGTAGGAATACCAGGTTTTTTGTTGTAGTTTTCCTGGTTGGAGGCTGGAAATTATGAGTTACGAGCTTTAGTTTAGTACAGAATTAGACCCTGACCTATTGAACTAGCATGAGGATATATTTTTTAGACTGCAAAGGCTCTTCAGAAAGTCGCTCATGATAAGGGCATCTGCTAAATTCTATAAATATAAATGTATCTGTAATTAAAAACCCAAGAATGGTTGGTAAAAACCTTTAAGTGTCCAGTGCAAATATTCATAGTTACATGTACATACCATTTAGTTATAGTATATAGACAAATACTTTATTGTTACAAACACGAAAGGTTTTTCCCCCCAGAAATTCTCATCTTTAAATAACTGCATATGAGGTCCCTTTTCTACAATACATTTAATACATGAGGACTGATGCTGATTTGATTTGAAAATGATCCAGTATTACATATCTGTGAGTGGCAAAAGTATGTGAACTTTTGCTTTCAGTATCTGGTGTGACCCTCTTGTGTAGCAATAACTGCAAATAAACATTTCCAATAAGTGTTGATCAGTCCTGCTCATCGGCTAGGAGGAATTTTAGCTCATTCCTCAGTACAGAACAGCTTCAACTCTGGGATGTTGGTGGGTTTCCTCACATGAACTGCTTGCTTCAGGTCCTTCCACAACATTTCTATTGAATTATGGTCAGGATTTCCAAAACATTAACTTTATTCTTCTTTAACCATTCTTTGGTAGCACAACTTGTGTTTTTAGGGCCATTGTCTTGCTGCATGACTCACTTTCTCTTGAGTATAGTAGCATTGTTCCATCAAATATGGCAAGTCGTTCTGGCCCAGATGCAGCAAAACAGGTCAAACCCACAATATTACTACTAGCATGTTTCACAAATGGGATAAAGTTCTCATGCTGGAATGCACGGTTTTCCTTTCTCCAAACATAACGCTTTTCACTTAAACCAAAAAGTTCTAATTTGGTCTCATCCGTCCACAAAACATTTCTCCAATAGGCTTCTGGCTCATCCACATGATATTTAGCAAACTTCAAACAGGCAACAATGTTCTTTTTGGAGAATAGTGACCTTCTCCTTGCAACACTGCCATGCACACCATTGTTGTTCAGTGCTCTCCTGATGGTGGACTCATGAACCTTAACATTAACAACGTTTCAGGCTATATTTATGCAGATATATAGAACATTCTAAAGAAAATTCACAAACTTTCAAGCAGCACTGTATTACAGTTTTGGTAGTTGCTGTTAACAGATTTTGTGAGTCATCATTTTTGCTAAAAACAAGGAGATAAGGAATATTCAGTGGTTACTGTATAAGATTTACCTAAACATACATGATTTACAGGAATCATTCAGTAGCTCTAAGTGTTAGAATAAGGCTATTAAGACTGAATAGGAAACTGAGGATAGATAAGACACAAAAACAAGGTCTTTATTCATACAGACATCCAGGTGCTGACCTAATATTAGGGTTCTCATAGTTCAAAGACTTTAATAATTCAGACCCAGTGTGACCTCAAGCAAAATCCTGACTGAAACAATATGTACTCTGGGAAAGTTTGGCTTGACTGGCCACTTACTCTCTAGCATTTACTTTCAACCAGCGGCTTTTCAAAATGAATCACTGCCTACATTCCGTCCATACCAGCCTGTATTTGTGTCCGTGCCAGGTACTGTATGCATACAGAGAGTATTTTATGGTGCAGAGAGTAGATTGAATTTTGATGGATTGAAGGGCAAATGGATTCCTTTCTAGGCTTGGCACTGCCTCCACCCTGAATCCACCGCACTCACACTGAGCACACATACTACACTCATGAACTCAGCCGGAGGTCTCAGATGCTAAAATGTTCATCACTGCCTTAGAAAAACTTTGCTATGCTCAGTCAAATCTATGATCATGTTTGACAAAACTGTACAAATAAAGGAAAAACCTGCCTTTAATCTTTTTAATGAACAATTAATCTTTAGAATTAATGTAATCTTTAGAAGCTCTTTCTCTTTTGCTGTCTCACTGATCTTTTCTTCACCTATTTAATGCCATTGTGACTTCACTAGCAATGTTCACATTTTTATAATGTTGAATGTTGTCTCTGAAATGTAAACAAAATAATCGAATGTCACGACACAAGTTTCACGACACAAATTCATTCGATGTAAGGTTTTTAGTAGAACATTTGAAGTTTGTTGGATGAATAGACTGAAACTAGAGGGTATTGCGGCACCTACAGACTTTCCTCCTCAGTTCTTTACAACACATTAACCAGTCACATAAAACAGATAAAAAAACCCAACAACTTCAGAGCATCTATTCTTCCAATAACATTCAATAAGGCTTCACAATTTGTCATTTTGTCTTACTTAATCCAAGTGAAACTCGCCATGTTGCAATATTTATAAGAATCTATGTATTTCAATTTATCTATGTATCTAAGCCTACGAGATCTACATTACTCCAATTCCATGTATTTTTGTGTGTGGGAGAACATGGATGTTTTTAAAAATAAAAATAAATAAATCATTTTAAAAAAAGGTTTTAAAAACCACTAACCAATTTATCATCATCAAAAAGTTTGTGCGTCTATTAATTATGATCATAAATGAGTTCAGGCTTTAACAGAAAATGTTTTCCCCTCATTTTTCTAAACGCTTTTTCAAAAATATATTCGTGTACTCATTGCTATATAAATCGGTATACAGTACATGTAAGTACTGAATAATTCAGGGTAATGAATGAGTTTCTGGAAACTGGGTGAGTGTGAGAAAATGTGAAGCGGCCAAGAGAATGTCAAAGTTTGGAAAGTTGCTTAGGAGAAAAGTGGTCTCTCTTTGGTTCGATCTCTCTCTCTCTCTCTCTCTCTCTCTCTCACTCTCTGGTTTGTTCTCGTTCTTTCTCTCTCTCTCTCTCTCTCTCTCGGTTAATGTGTGTGTGTGTCCACGCTCCAGTGAGACTTGGCAAAATAGTACTGCACTGGTCTGTGAATACTGAACCCACTCACCCTGTCCACACCAATGATGGCCTGAAACTCTCAAGGTGTCACTTAAAAACTGCATTCACAGCTACAAATCAACACACCACACCTTCTTATGTGACATAGCACCTGCACATACACTCACCTATATTGCCGACATAAAAGGGACAGGAGCGGACCCAGTCTCTTCTGCTCATCATGGTTGTAAAGAGTGGTTGTTGTTTTTTTCTTTTTTAAGTTACCATAGCTTTCTCGTCAGTCTGGTCATTGTACCTTTCTCATCAACTGCCACTCACTGGATGTTTTTGTTTCTTGCACCATTCTGTGTAAAGCCTAGAGATTGTTGTGTGTGAATATCCCTGATCAGCAGTTTCTGATCTGTTTATGATATACTCAAACCAGTCTGTCAGGGCAAAACCCATGCCACGATCAAAGTCACTGAGATCACATTTTCCCCCATTCTGATGTTTGATGTGAAAATAAACTGAAGCTCTTGTCTTGTGTATGATTCTATGCATTGAGCTGCTGCAACATGATTGACATTGGATAACTACATGAATGTGCAAGTGTACAAATTTTCCTAATAGAGTGGCTGGTCAGTGTTAAGGGCTGATCCTTTTTATGTGATGTACATCGCCTGAAACAGTCTGAAAATGCAGGCTCCACCCAAACATGTCTGAACATCTGGAAAGCATTATGATATCCTCATCAACAATCAAAGAGCACTATATTGCACAAAGCATAATTATAAAGGACCTAAAAGCTCATAATCAGAGCCTCTGAATTTTGAGTTACAGACTAAGTTACAGATCTCATCCATTAAAGGTTACAACACTGCACATGGTATGATCTAATAGATTAAGAAAGAATAAGACAGAGAAATGGTGAGTGTGTTACATTTACAGTTATAATAAAAAAAAGTCTACACACCCCAGTTAAAATGACAGGTTTTTGTGATGAAAAAAACCCCAAATTAAACCAACATTAATCATGTCAAAACTTTTCTCATCCTAAATGTGAAAGCGTATAAACATTAAGTCAAAGATCATCAGAAACATGGTTGCATAAGTGTGCACACCCTTTAGAACGGGGAAGGGGCCGTGTTCAGAATGAACCAATCACGTTCAATCTCAGGTTCAAAAGTAATTATCATACAGCTGTCATTAATGAAATTATTCTGATTAGCCCCAAATAAAGATCAGCTGTTTCTGTAGGATTTTCTTGACATCTGCTCAGTTTCATCTGACTGCTGAAACCATGGTTTGCAAAGAGCTTATAAAGCATGTACGATATCTCACTTGTCAAAAGGTATCGATCAGGAGAGGGGTATAAAAGAATATCAAAAACACTAGATGTACCATGGAACACCTAGAAGATAATCATCTGCAAGTGGGGAAAATGTGGTACAGTGACATCACCAGAACAGGAAGTCCCTCCAAAACTTACAAAAGGACAAGACAAAATCTTATTAGGGAGGCTGGCAAGAGAACTACAGCAATATTAGAACAGCTGCAGGAATATCTGACAAGTACTGATTGATTTTCACATACTGATTGTATTCTTCACATGTCTGGGCAGAGTGGATAGAGGGAAGCCCTTTATAATAAAAAAACACGCTCAACTACAGTGTCACCACTAATATCAGCACCCTTTGTAAATATGAGCAAAAGGTTAAACAATAAAAACAATCTTTCACAGCTTTCTTTGATCTTTTGTTAAAAAAATTCACAAAAATACTCTGCTCTCACGGATATCAAACAAAACTCAGGTTTGTCAATATATATATATATATATATATATATATATATATATATATATATATATATATATATATATATATATATATATAGGTATATATATATTTGTCAATATATATATATAGGTGCGCAACAATTATTGGCACCCCTATGAATTCATATGAGGAAAAATATAGTTGAAGTATACTCCCATTGATATTTTACATTCTTTAGTACACCTGGGTAACTAGGAACAGGAAATTGTTCAACCATGACTTCCTGTTTCACAGGAGTATAAATATGAGGTAACAGATAGGCCAAATTCCCTTAGTCATTCATAACAATTGGTAAGACCAAGGAATATAACTGATGTGCGGCAAAAGGTTAGCACAAGCATTGAAAATGGCCATTTCCACCATCAGGGCAATAATTAAGAAGCTCCAGTCAACTGGAAATCCTATGAATCAACGTGCAAGAGGACGTGTGTCTATATTGTATCAACGCACAGTGAAGTGGATAGATTGAGTGGCCAAAAAATCTCCAAGGATCACAGCTGGAGAACTGCAGAAGTTAGTTGAATCTTGGGGTCAGAAAGTCTTCAAAATTACAATCTGAAGTCACCTACATCACCACAGGTTGTTTGGAAGGGTTTCAAGAAAAAAGGCTCTACTCTCATCCAAAAGCAAACTCAAGCGTCTTCAATTTGCCAGACACTACTGGAACTTCAAATGGGTTCTATGGTATAGCCAGAGCCGAGACCTGAATCCAACTAAAAATCTGTGGGGTGACCTGAAGAACACTGTGCACAGGAGATGCCCTCACAATTGGATGGATCTAGATTGTTTTTGCATGAAAGAATGGAAAATATTGCCAAATCAAGATGTGCCACGCTGATATACTCTTACTAAAAAAAAGACATGGTGTAATAAAATATTAGTTTTGAGACAATTAAGTTATTGTAAGTTTTTGATTCCCTTTTTTCCACTTTGTATACTCTGCAACTTCACATTAAAAGTAGGAAAATATTGGACATGATTTATCATGTCACAAAAACCTGACATTTTAACAGGAGTGTGCAGACTTTTTTTACATCCAGTGTACACGTCATTACTGCTGTGTTTACACTGCGGGTTAAAATATCAAAAATCCTTCATGGAACAGAGCAGAGTTGCTCTGGTTGGTCATTCATGAGGCGTGATATACCTGCAAATAGCGTGATATCCCTAACAGGTCAGTGTTAGGTAGGTGTGACTGAAATGAAAATGAGAAATAAAAAGCAAAAAGCAGAAAAAAGAGGATGTGAAACCACAGACTTAACAGCAGCCAATGTGAAATCAAAGAGAGAAAAGTGATGAATCCAAGATTAATATGTTATTTTTAAGCTCATCATACCTAACGAGAGAAGTAATCTCTATGTGGTTGATTATGGTGCAGGTTGGCTTGGATAACGGATATAATTTGTGTCACGATTCCCCCGTACAACAGCGTGCGTTGAGCGCTGTTGTACGGGGGAATCGTGACAAGCTGTTGCGCTTGCTCGGACCTCTTCCGGGTTGACATCAGGTTTTCGTCTCGCCTCGTCAAGGGTCATAGTTCATTGGGTCACGTGTGTTTGGGAATTGCCGGCAGCTGCTAACGGTTGCGGGTTAATGACTGAGAGATCTATATATATATCGTGAGTCGTGCTCGAGACGGCACGGTTCGATAAACAGTTCTAGTGATTTATGTATATGTTGTTCTGCCGTGTTTAGCGCTTATAGAGCATCCTAGTTTCATGCCATGTTCTAGTTATAGCCATTGCATTAGCATTAGCCTTAGCCAAGTGAGCCTAGCTCGTAGCATAGCCTAGCTTAGTTTGTTGTTTGCTTTACGTTTCTTGTTTCTGTTTGGTTTGCTTTTCCTTTGTGCAAATAAAGATCTCTGTTTGAACTGCGATTGCATCCTGCCTACTTGCCTGCCATCACGTCCCGTGACAATTTGCAGATATGAGACTATTATAGCGTGGCTTGAAGAACAACAAAGGAATATAACTGATGTGCGGCAAAAGGTTAGCACAAGCATTGAAAATTCCCATTTCCACCATCAGGGCAATAATTAAGAAGCTCCAGTCAACTGGAAATCCTATGAATCAACGTGCAAGAGGACGTGTGTCTATATTGTATCAACGCACATGAGAACAACAAAGTGTCTCTTGTCCGTCACATTCTAACCATAATGTCAAATGAGGTAAAAGAGCAAATATATGAACTTTTACTCAGAACAAGGTCAATATGTTAACACGCAACATCTACTCATAACCAGCTCACCATATTAGAGCATTTCAGTCTGTCACCTAAATCCATCATGGGCCTATACACCTTTCTGCACCACGGTTTTGACCTGCGACTCTTTCTTGGGATCAGATCATTTGACTCTTTGGTGCCAAGTCATCTGTGTCACTGTGAACCTTCACTGTGTACTGTTTTTCTCACGCAAAGTGGAAGTTGCACACAACATCCATCTCTGAATTCTTCCACAAGTAGATTTTATACATCAGTGTCAGCACTATATATAAATTTGCTGATCAAGCAGTATTCAGCACTGTGGCAGAGGAACAAACTAGAACTTCTGACTCTGAATGGCAGCAGTGTGTGTACGAGACAGAACTGCTGCAGCATTATTTCCCTTGAGAATTTCACTTTAGCTGAAATAACATTCCTCTACATCTGTACAAGGCAATTGATATAGGTGCATGTTTTAGTTGTTGTTAGAAATCTCTGCCATGTTCACTGAGCCCCAGCTTATTAACAGAGACAGAATTCTAGATTCAGCTTCACTGTGGCCTCCCCCCAACAACATCCTGCCTTGCTCTTGCCCCCCCTTTCTCTCTCTCTCTCTTGCTCGCTCTCACTCTCTTCAGGGAGTTTGAGGAGGATAATATGGGTCCCTGTGCTAGCTATGAAGGGCGTTCTGTATGGAGACCTTGAAGGAATGAAGGACCTCTGCAGACGTGTACAGAGGCCTGAGTGCTGCTCTATATCCAGTATGGGATACCAGGGAATTGTAAAATATAAAATATATATATATATATATATATATATATATATATATAGAAATATATATATATATATATATATATATATATATATATATATATATATATATATATATATAAAATATATATATATAAATAAATATATATATATATATATATATATATATATATATATATATATATATATATATATATATATATATATATATATATCTGTATGTTAGTTTAATGTCCATTGCAAACAAAAAACGTAGGTAATAAAATGTTTTATTTTCCTGTCTGATTCTAAAAATTAATTCAAAGTCTCTTAAATGTATTTTACTGCCTTATTTATTTATATATATATATATATATATATATATATATATATATATATATATATATATATATATATATATATATAAAAACTAACTAACTATAATCTGCACCCAAAACAATGAGACACAATGCTGAAATAATACATTAATTAATAAAACACCAAGGAACAGTCCACAAGAAACAAAGAACAAATATTAAATCCATCTAAACAAAAGGTCTTTAGCAGAACAGGAGTTGCATTAAAGCATTAGACATCACAGACTAATAATAACATTCCCCACCACACAGTGCCCTAGTTCAGTGAAAGGGGGAGGATGAAAAGGCCAGTCATGCTGGGACGGAGTTCAGCTCAGAAGCACTGAGATTACTCAAAGGTGCCTAAAAGCTTATGTGTATAGCCAGCATTTTATATTTCACAGAATACATCATGCTATAAATGTTATTATTTAAAAAAAAATTATGCTAATTTCAGAAGCTAGTCCAATTTAAAATGTAATGGAGACAGGAAATAAAACCTACAGGGGAAAAAAAGCCATATTAGCAAGTGAAAATATCCGAATATAGTGAAATGTATCTAATATTTCCTAGTATCAGATTGTAACAAACCAAATAGAACATTATTAAACCTATTTCTATACATTTTTACTAATTCATAATTTTATAATTTTTCCTTATTCTACTGGCAGATCATTTTTGCTTCTTTCTAGAAATTTTATCTAAACATGTTTAATAAACATATCATTGGTTTATTTTAAGCTTATAACAGGAGATACTAGCAAAATTTGACTATATTCAAGATATATTCGAGATTCCCTTGCTAACATGACATTTCATTTCTTCTTGCTAATGTGTAAATTTTTTTTTGCAGAATAGTTCATGCTTTACAAATTCCCAAGATCTCTCTCTCTCTCTCTCTCTCTCTCTCTCTCTTACTAGTGATGGAGCTTCCACACTAACCACCTTCCTGCATCCACCCTACAATTCAACTCCCACCTAACAGTCTTCAGTGGGAGGCCTGACTGTGTAGCACAAAACAGAAATTCTCATAGTTCTCTCCTATTACAGCTCCACATTCACTCATGTCATTTAATTGAAGGTGTAATCAGCTTGCGACAGTCTCAGTGCAGTCTCTGACAGTGTAACCTGCTTAGATGAGGAATACCTCAAAAATGATGAAGACCAAATGGTGTAGTTGTATTATGAATTTTATTACTGCTTCTGCTTTAAAAAAAAAAAAAAGGGTTGCCATTAACTGGCACCAATTTTAATCAGTCATCTCCACCACTAGGGAAACAGTGGGTTCAAAAGTAGTGCAATGATAAAAAGTTACCAACAATGCCACTGCAACAGTGGAGGACATGGAAACAAAGAGAACTAGGGCTCATTCAAGCGTGTTGAGGCGTTGCACAGGCAGACGTTTAAAAAAGTGAGATGGCTTTGTGCATCTTGGGGGTAGCACATGCCTTTGCCCTCCCTGGCAGATGGATGTGGTGGGACAGGAGAATCAGTTACTGAGAAAACATAGTTGCAGTTGGCTAACTGCTGATTACATTTAAGGGGAAGTACACACATTTCCTTTTTTTTAGTAGTAGTTTTGCTTAATTGTGGGAATGGTTTTTGAAAGTTAATTTTAACCCATGTCTGTTAAACATGAGCCTCTAAACATGAAATTCTAAACACTAAACTGTGGAATAGACAATCATATATACACTATTAATACAATCATTATTTGATTTTGGTTGCTCCCAAAATAATAGTGATATAATGGTCATGTTAACAGTTAAATGTTTTCATATGTAGCCATATATAAAGCATGATACCAATAAATTAAAAACATCAGAATTGTAGCCCAATAAACAGGTTGTTCAGTGAATATATCCTGTTAATCTGATATCTTTTGTTTTTCCAGATCTGCAAGAAGAGATGAATGGTGTACACTTGATTTAACTGTACACTCATGAATTTGTAACAGAGCAGATATTTCCCCCCAAAACTAACTAAATAAATATTTGCTTGTAACATAATATGGAAAAAAGAAAGAACTTAAAAACTTACATTTGGTTAAATATGGAATTAAAGGAACAAATGGTTCCTCTGTTGTGCTTTCAGAGGCATTTAGTTTGCTGTCATGGTTTGGGTTCACTTGTCCCTTTAGAGGGAAGTGTCACTGCAATTCAATTCAAACTATACTTTCTGATCACTGTTATCCTATGATCAAACATTTCTATCCTGTTAGAAATGGTCTCTTCAAGCATGACAATGCCCCCATCCAGTTGACATGAGGGCTCACTGAATAGTTTGATAAGCATGAAAATTATATATAGAATACAGCTTGGTCTGACTCATCAGCTGCTAAACTACCGGGCAAGCTAACAGGTGCTAGTTGACAAGATTGGCTGAGATGTTTGGGCCAAGTTAGAGCTGGCAGATCAATTGGTGCTGGATGCGTACGTTCAATTTATTTGATTTACTCACATACACTAGATCTAAGGATCCTGTATGATTTTTCTAGATCCTGTATTACTATAGTGATTTTTTTTTAAAACATGAAAAAACTTGCCTTCAAAGTTGCATTGGTAGTTGGTAATTCATAAACTATTTCCTGCTTAAATATACACTATTTATTTGCCAGTTTGATCAGCTCAGTCTGTCTTTCGAAAGCTGGTAGCTAGTACTGGTTTGCAGACTGCAAATGCTCTTAGCTCAGATTTGATAGATATGCAATATATCTCTACTTTTATATTCTTTTTCCTAATCCTTTGCAGCTAAACCTCTGTTATGAAGAAATGTTATTATATCCAACACCGTCACTCCTTCTTTCAGGCCCAGCCAGTCACAGTGTCATGAGGTGTGTAGGCTTGCCAAGTGGCTCAAAACATGGCATTAATAACAATACAATTTCCATTGTGACACAGGACATCAGAGATAAAGAAGCCGAATTGGGATGGAAAACATTTAACAAAACAAACAAACAAAAAAAGACAAGTGACTATAAATAAAAGTCCAGCAGCACATGAGCAACCTCCCAGATGTTGATCCCAGGTTGCGTTAATGACAGTACTTGAATACATTTGTCTTAAAATAGACGGGTGGAGTGGTGAAAGAAAAACTCACAGACCTTTTTCGATTTATAAAAGCAAGCAACAAGTGTCGAAGTGTCTGGCACCAGAACCATCAATTCACTGACAGCCATGGTGGATCAAAATCAGGCTCAGTGGTGGAAAAATCAAATCAATATTACAATTCTTCAATCCTGACAATGCAAATGGGTTAAATCCAGAAACTATTACAAACTATTTCAACTCATATTTAATGAAAGCTTTTTAAAACACCTCTGTCAGCTGGATCATAATGTTGACTCTACATGCACGACTGTCCTGCTGGCAAATCTGAACATTTTTAGCCGTCTGAAAGCTCTCATTGTGAGAAAGATGACTGTAGAAGGGTGAGGTTTGAGAGGAGGAAAACAGAGAAGAGTTGAGAGAGTTCGTACTTAAATAGAAGAAATACATTATATATTACATATATATCAATGGGCGTATCAGTTAGCTCACGTTCACAGAGCTTACACCACACACACACACACACACACACACACAACACCAGGCTCATTAAACAGAGCTCCTGACCTCAGGAGTTTCCACGTGGGAAATGTTCCACTGATGTGTTGGCAGTGTCTAGTTTTAATTCAGTCTATTTCATTCCACTGATCAGGGGAGAAACTTAATCTATACAACATATAACTCTTTATCTCGAATATGCAGCAACGTGCCAATACTGTGAGTAAAAGAGAGAAAAAATAATCCAATAAATGTCCCATAGGACAAACAATAACTTTCTATGTTCTTACACTATTCTATATGAATTTTAATCTTAAGAATAATCATAATAAACATCCAGAATTTGGGGTACACAAGACACCGCCCACTCAACCAGAGTCTAATGCAAAAACAATGGCATCTTTAGTGAGAACTTGGATCATTTGGCCTCAGTATAATCGTGGCATCAACAGCTTCACTCAGGATATCATGAAGGTTTTAGTTGCTTTGTAAAGTTATTTTGTAAACTAAGTTAAAAGAAAAAGAAAAGAAAACCCAGCTGGGATAAAAAAAAAACCATCACTGATGTTTTGCACTACAAATGCCATTAAAACCATTACCATTATTAGTCCTTAATGGTATCCACTAGACATAACATGACACCAATAGAAGGCAGCAAATTACTAGTAGAGTAGCACAGGGCCCATTATAGTTTCTATTAAAACCAATACAATTCCCATTATAACCATTAGAAACCATTATAAAGTCTATGAGTGTTTCTATTGTTTGTTTTTCAGCAGGGCAGAAAAGAAAACAGAAGACATTTAAGAGAGCAGATCAGCTGGGAAAAGCACTCACCTGGTTTCAAGTGACTCTGGAAATAAAATATGAGCATAATGAAGGACCCCAGGCACATAGCAAGCACCATGCGGTTGATTTTGGGTTTTCTCATGTTGTGATGTGACTTTGCGCTCGTCTCAGTGCGCCGTTGAGCTCCGCGAGTCGCACAGCAAATCCACACGGCTCTCCACGAAACCCAACAGTCCCTTTTCACTCCACCAGTTCTTCATCACGGCGTGTGTTCATGTGTGTGTGTGTGTGTGTGTGTGTCCCGAACCGGTCTGGAGCTAAAACGGTCCGGCTGTGAAAGCGCTGGAGGGAGAGAGAGCCGCTTCTCACTGTGCAGCTGCCAGCTAATCAGCTGTATTCTCTCTGGAAAGGGGAAAGTAGGAGTTGGCTAAAGGCTGACATGGCAGCCGGCGAGCTTCCGCTGGTCGCGTGCTCTAGTCGACTAATTTATTGCTTTTTAGCGTTACATCAATGAATTGAAGTCATTGAGAAAATATGGCCGCCAGGCACCACCGAGTGCTGATGTAAAGAGCACACAAAAGAGAGAGAGGATGCATTTCCATTAGTACGCTACGCCCTTAAATATTTCTATATAGGCCTAAGGAGTATTGGCAGTGTATGTATTGTTAGGTGTATTGTACTCAGGTAGTAATTGTGTACACATTTTATAGCTAAAATTCCACCTCGAAAATGCCGTGGTAACGTTTACTGGCCAGCAGCCAAGCCTTACCTACAACTCCATTTCAGTGACTGGAGTATGGACTGATTCTGCTATTAAGGAACCATTTGTGTGCCGCTGATACCGCTGATACCTCCTGATGTTGGAGGCGGGGCCGCGGGCTTGCTTGGAGGCGGGGCCGCGGTCTTGCTTGGAGGCGGGGCCTCGGGCTTGCTTGGAGGCGGGGCCTCGGGCTTGCTTGGAGGCGGGGCCTCGGGCTTGCTTGGAGGCGGGGCCTCGGGCTTGCTTGGAGGCGGGGCCTGCGTAACCGTCATATCACTATTCGTGATGGGAAATTCGAATCGTCCGTGACAATGAAGAAGGAATAAGCGGTAGAAGATGGATGGATGGATGGATGGATGGATGGATGGAAGTTCGGATCATTTTACTTACTCGGATCTTTGAATCTTGTCCAGCAAAATGAACGAATCTTTTTCGAGTCATTTCGTTCATTTCAGCAAAATATTATTAAAATGTTACATGTTAAATTCCTTGTTCAGGGTCACGGGGAACCTGGAGCCTATCCCAGTAAGCATCGGGCACAAGGCGGGGTACACCCTGGACAGGGTGCCAGTCCATCGCAGGGCACAATCACATACACACTCACACACACATTCATACACTATGGACAATTTAGACACGCCAATCAGCCTACCATGCATGTCTTTGGACTGGGGGAGGAAACCGGAGTACCCGGAGGAAACCCCCGCAGCACGGGGAGAACATGCAAATTCTGCACATTTACATACCTGCATCATGAGCTACACTTTCTATGCGTACCTGTTTAGCATTTCGCTCAGCAGAAATATGTATTTGACCCCTCTGCAAAACATGACTTAGTACTTGGTAATGACTTAGTAATTACTTTTAATTTTCAATGTCCTGGCTGAGGGAAGGAGGTTCTCACCCAATATTTGACAGTACATGTCCCCATGCAGAGGGGTCAAATACTTATTTCCCTCATTAAAATGCAAATCAATTTATAACATTTTTGACATGTGTTTTTCTGGATTGTTTTGTTGTTATTCTGTCTCTCACTGTTCAAATAAATCTACCATTAAAATTATAGACTGATCATTTCTTTGTCAGTGGGCAAACGTACAAAATCAGCAGGGGATCAAATACTTTCTTCCCTCACTGTAGTTCATATGAAGACTACTATCAAGTCTCTCACTGCGACCGTGACTCAATTAGAGAATAAATGTGAGGATTTGGAGTCGAGGTCAAGGCGTAATAACGTTAGGATAGTTGGAGTTCCAGAGGGCGCTGACACCTGTACAACTGCTTCTGTAGCGGCCTTGTTAAAAGAGGCGTTTGGTCTGGAGAAGGAGCCGGGTTTGGACCGGTCCCACTGGACCCTTCAGCCGAAGCTCAAGCCTGGTGAACAACCACGAGCTATTGTGTGCAGATTCCACCATCATATAGACTGTGTTGACATTTTACGCCGTGTGAGAGAGCTCCAGCGGATTAAAGTGAGGGATTTGACCCTCTCCGTTTTCCCTGACTACACAGTCAAGATAGCCGGGCCCGGGCTGCATTTAACGAGGTTCGGCTTAAAGGACCAGAAGGCGGAGGAATTAGGAGACTATGTTAAACTCTTGATATCGGGGTGAACTGCATCACCTACACAGCGGTGTCATTTATGCTCTTCTTTTATTTTTAATAAAATAATTTGTATTCTTATTGAAGATATTGTCGTTGCATTACTTTGCCTACATTTTGTCTTAAATTTACTTCAGTATTAATGTGCTTCTCTGTTTTGATGCTCTGACCAGGTTAGAGTTTCTGTTTATTTAATTTTATTAGTGTTATCTCCTTGGCTTTACGTGCTACACTGTTATATTATTTGTTACAAGTCTTTAAAAGTTCAATAAAAAATTTAAAAGGACGTTGTATTTATTATTGTGCGCAGATTGTTTATCAGACCTGAAGACAGTAGGGTTTTTTTTCTTACTGGAACTTTTTGTCTTGGTAATTTTGTTGATTAGTTCAGCTTACTCTCCGAGTTGTTTTCACATTATTTACTTTACGTTTTTGTAGGATACACTGCTGTCTCATATATTTTATGGAGACTTTGGGTGTGTGGGTGTTTGGAGGATTGTGAGAGTAAACAAAACCTGCCAATGCTTTGAAGGATGTGAATTGGAAAAGAGTAATGTTATTTAATTGCGAATCTAATTTTAGAGGATTTAAACCTAACATGGTGGACAAATTATATTATAGAATTCAGGCAATTTTACTGGGGTTATCTCGAACAGTGTAGTAAGTATTAATCTGGAAAGACCTTTGTAATATTACAGTCTAAAACTGGATTTAAAGAGTAGCAAATTAATAAATGAATCACATGTACATGAATCATACGTAAATGAACCACATGAAAATGAATCAAATAAATTAAAGACAAGTTCTTTTGGCATGTGGTGTTCATGTTGTACAATGATTAATCATTTGCTACATATTTCTTTTTAAACCCTACCCTGTTATTCCATTGATGAATAACAGGGGCTCATTTATTCTCTGACTGTGTTTTACCTTTACAAATATGTAACGTTGGTAAGTGGAAGCAGTGTTAGCTTCGAACAAACTAGCTTGCTGACGGGTTACCAGATAAAATTATATAATGATATAAAAATATGTGGGCATACAGCCAGAATGTTCATTGGTGTTCTTATCACTTTAACTTCTCCAACAATCCCACCTTGAAGTATGACCAAGCATCAAGACTTTGGAATGCGTTCAGGCTTCAGGTACATATAAATGTCAGGAAAACCCATTTCTGGCCACATGCCAATGTCCATGGTCCACAGGTTCTGGGGCAAGTTGTAAGCTTCCCCTATTAAACCAGCCATTTTGTTGTATGTTTTACCAGTGAGTCCGGCCGAGGGGGCCAAGAAAGTAACGTCAATTTATACCCTCTATAACACTAGTCCACCAATAAAAACGGGCTGCAGAACACTGGGCTCTTTGTCCATTGGATATAGATGAATTGTTACTCACCTGTAGTGACAGCAATTAATGTAACTGTTTCAAAGTGGGTCCCACCCTCTGAATGTATGAAGAGAGAGGGTACAATAAAAAAAATGCGAAAATGCAACTTTTTCTGCAGATTTTAAGTCAGTGACTTATGATGGTGCAGAAATGATCACATCCTTCAGGGGCTGCTGAGCGAAATGCTAAACAGGCACGCATAGAAAGTGTAGCTCATGATGCAGGTATGTAAGTTGTCATCACCTATTTTGGAGTGATTGTAATGTATACTAAATATAAACTGTGCCTTGTTCTGTCGATCAGAGTCACTCATGTCGGGACAGACCATTGCCGGTTTATTCTGAGTTGAAAAGAGCGTGAGCACCGTCAATGTGTCCAGACTGTCAGACAGTTTGAATTCACGCGTGCTGTGACATTGTGTCGGTGACTAGCGAAATACTCAAGTACGAGTAAAGAAGTTTGTATTCAAAGTCAAAGAGCGAACACACTAGAGCATTATAAAAAGTACATCAACTGTCTGTATATCTTCTAAATTCCACCAATGTTTACATTACTGCTCTAACATAGCTAATACTTCATTAAAGTTTTCAAATCATGAATGTTCTTGTTAAAATTATTGAAAAATAAGCATACAATTTAATGAAGAAACAAACTATTCTTTCTGCTTAGTAGTTTGTCTCTTTCACTTCCATTAGCAGTTGATTTGTGTATACAGTGCATATTTAAGGTATTGCACTGCAATACATAATATGACTATATCTATAGTCTATAATGGTTCAGTAGGAGGGGGAAATCCTGCCTAGAAGAGTGCCTCTGTAGGTGGCCATGGCCATGATAGCATCCTTAACAAAGGAATAAGATGACCTTTCATTCTTTAATTTTTTAGTGTTCACCGTACTTACCTGTCATAGTATGTTATGTTTACATTCACGGCATTTTTGAAAGTATATTATTATGATTTTGCACTACCTGTTATATATGATATATCGACACTAGAACTGCGCCCATTTTCCTGTTTTAGTAGTTACTGTACCATCTTGTGTTGTTAGCACATGTTTGCACCTGCACTTCATGTAAAAATGTGTGTCTTATTTAGTTCTGTGTCGTCTCCTGTGGTTAGTGTATTGTTTTATGTAGCACCATGGCTCTGGAGGAACGTTGGCTCGTTTCACGGTGTACCGTACCAGCAGTATATGGTTGAAATGACTATAAAAGTCACTTGACTTAAAGTTTCATTAATATGGACATAAAATTATACAAATATTAATAACAGATGTTGTATAAATAAAAAGGTTAGGAATAATTTCTTTCAAGTGCTTTTGATTTATTCTGAAAGGTAGAAGGGTGCAGGTGGCCTCCAACATAAATTTTGTCTAGGGCCTCCATATGTCTAGAATCGGCCCTGCATTTACGTGTACAAATATGCATAAAAAAAGAGTAAACGACAGGTTACAATAAGTTTAAAATATGTCCACATTTCAGGTAAATAACTTTATTAACATTAATAATAAATAAATAAACAAACAAACAAACAACCTAAGACACCTAAAGTAATATTTTGGACCACTACTAAACTTTACCTTGGAATATAATCATAAATACTTCAGAAAGCTTGTTATTTTTTAGTGAACTCATGTAACATCTCGTGTCTAAAGTGTCCGTAGTGTATGAATGGGTGTGTGAGTGTGTATGTGATTGTGCCCTACGATGGACTGGCACCCTGTCCAGGGTACCCCACCTTGTGCCCTGATACTCCCTGGGATAGGCTCCAGGTTTCCCGGCGAATCTGATAAGGAGTAAGCGGTAGAAGATGGATGGATCATTCATCCATTATAGGTTATGAAAATGTTCACTCAACCCTTTTACATGAATAAGTGATAAACCCCTAATAAATAATTTGGAATATTTCACAAGTCACAAAAGGAAGTTGTAAAATAGCAGGGCAGGTGTAGTTTTGGGGTTCCACTGGCTTTGGTGATCTATAAGTGTGCCACAGAAGGGCATGAAATGAGCTATATAAAGAGTGTGCCATTTACACTTTTTATTTAGTTTTATTTTTACATGGCTCACTTCTGGTAAAGATATAAGCTATGTTGTTGCTCTGGCTGTACAGATGTGAGCCATATGAAATGTTTTCATTCGGCTGATAATTTCTTATTTGACTCCTGGTAGAAGTATGGTTGTGTTTTTATGTGGCTCTTGATGTTCACATGTGGACCAGATTTGGACCGTCATTCATTCCCCGCATGTGGGCAGAGGACATTTTAATCACAGTTTTTGAGATTCCATCTCGTTCAATATTCCTCTTTTAGAATGGTAAATGGTCTGCACTTATATGGCGCCTTTTAACCTTAGCAATTCTACAAAGCGCTTTACACTGTTTCTCACTCACCCACACACTCTCCCACCAAGGACAAGCACTTGCCTGCCATCGGGAGCAACTTGGGGTTCAGTGTCTTGCTCAAGGACACCTCAGTACCGTGAAGGCATGTGGCTGAGGATCAAACCGCCAACCCTGCGATTATTGAACAACCCGCTCTACCACCTGAGCCACAGCTGCCCCAAAGAAACCTTCCTTCAAAAATAATTTATAGTTAGTTATTACTGACTGCAGATCATAGTTTGAATTAATTTTTTATGTTTTAACTAATTTATAACAAAAAATTAAATATGAAGGCTAAAGCAGAACCTCAGTTTCATCATGGAGTGGTATTCCATGTGTAGGTTCTGTGTGCATGTGTGTGTTTGTTTATTTCTAACATTTGCCCACTTCTGGTTCCAGGAGATTAGATCACCAAACCCAGCTGCCTCCTCCCTTTTCCTGGATCTCTTCAAACACATGTTTCCCCTCTCCCCTGTTTTCTCACACACACTCTAGCTGCTGTAAATCTCAAGCTTATTTGGTCTAGTTACTTTTCTCTCTTACACCAGTTCACACCACATGCTGATCACTCTACTCTTAAAGTCTTCACAGTAGGACTTGTAACTATGTAGTCATATCACAGTACTTTAGAACCGTTAAAAAAAAAATAAATAAATAAATAAATGAATAAAAATAAAATAATAATAATAATAATAATAATAATAATAATAATAATAATAATAATAATAATAATAATAATAATAATAATAATAATAATAATAATAATAAAGCTCTGCTGCCACCTAGTGACAACTGAGAAACACGAGAACAACGGCAAAAAGCTGAACACACTAATATTAAGCAATTTAAAATGTACTGCACACTCTTGCTTTTCATTAGGATTTAAAAAACAAACAAACAAAATAACAACTACGAGGTTTAAAGTGTGGACTTTCGACATCCAAACGGATCAAACGGTTCAGGAATCTACACTTTCCACACAAAGGACTGGGACACCCTGCAAGACAAATAGCACATAATTCAAGGAAAGACTGTGTTTGCACTGATTACTTATTGATTTTTCAGTCCTGGACATTTTAACAGATAGTGTGTATCATGCACAGAAATATTTCAGGTATCTGGCTTGTTCATTTTGAGGTGGGTCAGTCCTCAAGAGCTAGCGAGAGAGAGAGAGAGAGAGAGAGAGAGAGAGAGAGAGAGAGAGAGAGAGAGAGAGAGAGAGAGAGAGAGAGAGAGAGAGATGTCAAAAAATAAGTCAAGTCAATTAATTACTTAAGTTAATTTTTTTAAATCTCTCTCTCTCTCTCTACACACACACACACACACACACACACACACACACACACTACAACATATTGAAATGCTTCTTATGACTATCTGTGACATAAAATAGAATTTACATAGACAAGAATGTACTTGTATACAGTTAGAAATAGGAAAAGCACTTTTAATAAAGTATACAAATATAATGTAAGGATATAAAGATGGGTGACACAAAAGCAACAGTCTGACTATAATGGGATCAAGTGCAGATTTGTGCAGTTGTTTATGCAATATAATGCGGTGCAACATTAAACTGAAGCATTTGTACTGAAATTGCCCACATCTATAATAAATATTTATAAATACAGGGTAATACAGGATGAAATAGAAGGTGTATTAAATAAAATCATCCCTTTTCCCCACAGAATGCTTTTGGAAGAGAAACTAAAAGTAGTTTCCCAAATTAAACTTGAGTTCAATATCCAAAACCTGTCATAACAGTTGGAGTTAAAGAGAAGAAACAAGTTCACATAACTTAATGGGGCTGAAATGTTTTACAGTGTGTGGAGAAGATATCCCATTTTTTCGCCATGTGTCCATGTTTGTTTAGGATCCACCATGAACATGACCAGGATAAGACACTTACTGAAAATGAATGAAACCTTGCCGAATCTATTGTTTCCAAAATAGTTAAAGCCAGTCCTGAAGGGATTGATGTAAATCTTGAGCATTTTCCATGCTGAGAGTTGTACTGAAAGATTGATGTCATACAGTGGGAATATAGTGGAAAACATATACATACAGGGGACACGAGAGCAGGGCAGACCAATGTAAGAAACTAGTCTTTTTTTATGTTATAATTTTATTCATTTTTTCATGTATGCATATACAGTATGATTAGGAATGTGATTTTGTCCCACCTGACAAACTTTGTACTTTTCTCACGAGAAATTTATATGAATAATTACTAATACTGAATACATAATATATCAGATGTACAGTGCCTTGCGAAAGTATTCGGCCCCCTTGAACTTTTCAACCTTTTGCCACATTTCAGGCTTCAAACATAAAGATATATAATTTTAATTTTTTGTGAAGAATCACCAACAAGTGGGACACAATTGTGAAGTGGAACGAAATCTATTGGATATTTTAAACTTTTTTAGCAAATAAAAAACTGAAAAGTGGTGCGTGCAAAATTATTCGGCCCCCTTTACTTTCAGTGCAGCAAACTCACTCCAGAAGTTCAGCGAGGATCTCTGAATGATCCAATGTCCTAAATGACTGATGGTGATAAATAGAATCCACCTGTGTGTAATCAAGTCTCTGTATAAATGCACCTGCTCTGTGATAGTCTCAGGGTTATGTTGAAAGCGCAGAGAGCATCATGAAGACTAAGGAACACACCAGGCAGGTCCGTAATACTGTTGTGGAGAAGTTTAAAGACGGATTTGGATACAAAAAGATTTCCCAAGCTTTAAACATCCGAAGGAGCACTGTGCAAGCAATCATTTTGAAATGGAAGGAGTATCAGACCACTGCAAATCTACCAAGACCTGGCCGTCCCTCTAAACTTTCAGCTCAGACAAGGAGAAGACTGATCAGAAATGCAGCCAAGAGGCCCATGATCACTCTGGATGAACTGCAGAGAACTACAGCTGAAGAAAGAAGAAAGCCATTTCTCAACGTTTGGTGTGTCTCCCAGGTGGCTTGTGGCAAACTTTAGACGAGACTTTTTATGGATATCTTTGAGAAATTCTTCTTGCCACTCTTCCATAAAGGGCAGATTTGTGCAGTGTACAACTGATTGTTGTCCTATGGACAGACTCTCCCACCTCAGCTGTAGTTCTGTAGTTTATTTGCTAAAAAAGTTTAAAATATCCAATAGATTTCGTTCCACTTCAAAATTGTGTCCCACTTGTTGGTGATTCTTCACAAAAAATTTAAATTTTATATCTTTATGTTTGAAGCCTGAAATGTGGTAAAAGTTTGAAAAGTTCAAGGGAGCCGAATACTTTCGCAAGGCACTGTAAATAGTATATTACTTGGTAACATCAACATGCCCCAAAACAATGGTACGTTCTCTCAAAACAGGAATGATTAAAAGCAGACAGAAATTGGCATATCAGATTTCATGAATTAACTGGCACAATACTGTAACTGAAGCCTCGTGTGTGTGTGTGTGTGTGTGTGTGTGTGTGTGTGTGTGTGTGTGTGTCTGTGTTTTTACACCAGCCAGAGTGCAAACAGGTTAAATTTCCAATATCTAGTGATGAGTCACAGACATGTATGAAACATTATCAGACTTCCCTGTTGGACTTCCTTACTGGATGACTATGCTGTTCTGTTCCTTCTTCTTCTTCTTTTTTTTTTTTTTTTAAGAACGACTGTATTTGTAAATGTCTTATTAACTCATTGTCTAAATCCCTTCTAAAGGCTAATAAAATTGATAAAGGCATGATAATAAAACACAATGAATGTTTTGTAATTGCATAGTTACTTGTGATTTGTAGAGACACTGCCGGTCTATATCAGCAGGTGGAGACAGATGATCAGACATGCTGCACTGGATGAGGACTGAATGAAGGTTGTGGAAATCTGAGCCAACTCAAACCCTGTGAAAAAAAAACATTCAAATCTGTTCTATAAGAGATGCAATATTGGGTAATAATATCACTGACTATTCAGTTTAACATGTTGTTAAACTGAATAAACTATTCAGTTTAACATATGTTTAACATTCAAACTGCATTGTCATCTTTCAAATTCCGCAAATTGCAAACTTTAAAAACAAAAAATAAACCAAAAAACCCCTCCAAACTTTCATTTGACTTTGGGTTTTGAATGAATAGTCTACTATCATGCCTAAAGCATACATACCTATTACCTTTGTTCAAAAAACAAAAAAACAACAAACCCTACATTGAAAAAATTATGATATGTTTACTATAAACCCTTTTAGATTTCTTTGAATCTTGAAACTCAAACTGAACTTCTCATAATGACAAAGCATACAACATACACACACACACACACACTCAGAAGACTTGAGGGCATGGCAGTATCAATGAAGGGAGTTCGATAAGGCATCGATAATAGTAAATGTGACTAAAGCCAGCCATCCACACAGACTGTGGCTATCAGCTGATTTTTGTGTACATATTTCACAATCAGAAGCTAAAATAACATTGTAAGACCGTTTTGACACAGAGCTGGAAAGTTCAAATACAAGTCATTATACATGTGTATGTGTGTATGTGTGTGTGTGTGTGTGTGTGTGTATGTATGTATTTATGTATACACATCCACACTCAACCGGTGAAAAGTTTAGACACACTCATTCTTTCTTTCTTTTTATTTTTCCACATTTTAGATTAATAATAAAGTCATCAAAACTTTGGAGTTATGTTGTGATAAAAACAACAACAACCACCCAAAAATAAATGAAAACAATTGAATAGTTTAGCCCTTTTTGCCTAGAATTTCCAGAAAAGTATTCTTGCCATTTTCTCAAATGATTTATTTAAGAATCTTCCTGAGATGCTTTTTAAACAGTATTAAAGGAGTTCCCACCTACGCTGGACTCTTATTGGCTGCTTTTCAGAATTTTTCGCTTCATCATCTATTTAAAAAAATTTAAATCTTATTTTGTAAATAAAATGTAAGTTTTCTAATGAAAGAAATTAATATGTTGGCACAATTATATTTTTGTCTATAACACCAATTTCAAACATTTAATCACACACCTTCAGATCAAAAGATTTTTAAACTCCATCCATCCATCTTCAACCGCTTACTTCTTTTCAGGGTCACGAGGGAACCCGGAGCCTATCCCAGGAAGCTTCGGGCACAAGGTGGGGTATTTTTAAAGTCATGAGAAACATTTCAGTCAAGTGTCTCCAAACTTTTGACTGGAAATGTGTGTGTGTGTGTTTGTGCATTAATATATATATATATATATATATATATATATATATATATATATATATATGTATGTATGTATGTATGATAGATAGAGAGAGAGAGAGAGTGAGAGAGAGAGGGAGAGTCATGTGGCAGCAGCACAATAGATATAGGCCAGGAAGTTCAGTTAATAATCACATTAACCATCTCTGTGCTTCATGAGCTGATGAAGATCTCAGACACTGCTATGCTAGAGCACACAATATTAGATAGTTGAAAACCTCTCTCTGTTTTCCTCTGTTTGGGAGTACAGGGTTGGGAGCAAGGGCTGCTGGTATGAATGAACTAGCAGGCTAAGGCCCTTTCAAAGAAAAAAAGACTCGTGTGGCTTATAAGTCACAGTCATGTCAGGTGTGAAAAGAGTGAAAAGGTGCCTAGATTTGCGTATTTTTGGCTGTTTCAGTCGGCTTCACTGATACAACCATAGTAACTAAAGATAGTAACGCAGTAACTAAAAAGGAGCATGTGAAATACAGTCACACGTAATGAAACGTGAACAAAGTGGATTATTCAAATTCAAATTTTATTTATCACAAACAACATATATACAGTACAACTTATTGAAATGCTTTTTATGACTGTCCGTGACATAAGATAGAATTTACTTAGACAAGAATGTACTTTTATAAAGATATAAAAAGGAAAAGTTTTTTTTTAATAAAGTATACAAATATAATGTAAGGATATAAAGATGGGCGTCTGTAACAGTATGA
Source organism: Ameiurus melas (assembly GCA_012411365.1). Lineage (NCBI taxonomy): Eukaryota > Metazoa > Chordata > Actinopteri > Siluriformes > Ictaluridae > Ameiurus > Ameiurus melas. The sequence goes on from CM022767.1 coordinate 18,410,244, forward strand.
CTATAATTGGCATCAAGTGCAGATTTGTGCAGTTGTTTGTGCAATATTAAACTGAGGCATTTGTACTGCAATTGCCCACAGCTATACTAAATATTTATAAATACAGGGTAAGATATTTGCTGAAGATGAATGAATAGAAGGTGTATTATATACTGTCATCCTTTTCCCCACAAAATGCTTTTGGAAGAGAAACTTAAAGTAGATATCATATAGAATGAAATAAACCCAAAGAACTGATGACAGAACGTAAGCTTAGTTTTTCGGTTTTAACAAAAGGGTTTAATATCGAATATAGAGTATTATGGAGGAAAAAAAACAAACAAAAAAACATAATAGAAATCATGAATGCTTCTGCATAACTGCGTTTAAGTGTGTGTGAATGTGTGAAAGTAATAGTAAGCCCAGATCTTTATTATTATGCCATCGATGAGACCTTATATTATGCATCACACAACCTTAGTAGTTAAACTTTCAAGCAATTTGATAGATATTAGATTGTAGCCTCCTTCTACTAATACACCCACCTTTACTGATGGGCAGGGATAAAACTGAGACCAGTAAAGCATCCTCACAAAGTCAAGGTTCCTCCATGTTCTTGTCCATGTGGGAATATTTAATGACTACACAGATGGGTGGAAAAAGAAAAAGAAAAAAAAAACAGAACACAAACACACAAAAGCTTCACACCAGTCAAACCACGTCTGATCTTCAAGCCTGTAAGTACCCTCACAATTAACCCATTGAATAAGAACAGATTAAAAGGAGGCAATATATTATTAGACTGCCAGGTCTTCTCTGATGTTTATCAATGAACACAGAAAATACTTCACAGGGACAGGTGTGGGCTGCTTTGTCACGGTCATGGAATTGAAGTGTTTGGGATTTGTTAGTATAATTGGAGGTATATTAATATTCATTCACAGTCACAAAAGGATGTGCTGATGAGTATGCTTCCAATAATAAAAGCCTATAGGTCAGGGGTATTCAACTAAAAATGTGAAGTTTCAGCTACATACAATTCCAGTTACATTTAATGGATATCGATGATTAGTTCATGGCTATAACTAAAAAGACATCAGTTTGAGGCCATTATGTTTTGCTTGACAGTAGCGCTTCATGTTACTACATTTAACCAGTACCATGAACTATTAACTGATGAGACACTCATTCTGAACTTGAAATTTCATGGTGGAAATTAAATAAAAATAAAATCTGGTTTTGACAAGGTGTCCTGCAATGCTGATCGGTCAACCGCTAGTCGAGAAAGCAGGAATCAACATGATTGAGAATATTGTTTTCCATTAGTGAAGTCCGTGCCTCAAAGAATCCAGGTCATAAAAGCCTGAAGGGGAGCAACAAAGAACTAATTATGTTTTTTTTGGGCTGTTGATTACATAATTATTTCCCTCTACAATTGGGGGGTTTGGGGGGCTGGGGATTGGGATGCACCATTAATTAAAATCATTAAATTTGTTTGAGGCATGTTTCATGAAGCCAGGATGTTCAGCTATTAAACACAAATTGCTCAGTCATATCTGTGATATGATTATTTGCTATGTGAAGTTTAAAAATAAAATAAAAAATAAAAAGCTGGGTGAAAATCCAAGTGGGGCTTGTATTTAAATCAATCACAAAGATTGTGAATTAGACCACGATTAGCCCAAAGTAAGTTCAGGTTTATTCAAGGAAGAATTCAGTGCTCTTATTTATTAAAAAACAAAAAACACCTTAACTCTGGTAGAAGCAGGAACATTTCATAATTTTAACAGTCTGCCTGCTTCCTCTTTGCTGTGTACAAACCCAAATTTCCCAAGCCTATTTGCCTTCTGTTTCTCTTTTCTTCCAGCAGTGACATTAGTAATTTCACATTAATAATTTTGGACAAGGCTTAAAAATAAATAAGTGCTTAAAATGAGACACTACAAATCTTGCCAGACCAGGATAGCTGGTTACACATTGTTAATGTGCTTTAAAAATAAGATCAACAAAATCAAATAAGGTTCAGTGTACATAGCTTTATTAAAGTTCTTTCAATTATTCGAAAACAATGATACCATTAAAAACACTGGTTTGTACATTTACCAGGCATTGTTGCTAGGGAACACATCAACAGTTGACATTTATTAAAGTCCACAGCAACCAGGGGGTCTATATATCATAAACAGTGAGATCAAACTGATTTAAAAAAAAAAAAGGGCATTTGGTTAAGATCTGAACATCTTTTAAATAGAAAATGTATTAAATTCAGAAATATAAGTGCATTTAAATCAAAACCAGGGATGAGGAATTAATGTACACAAATATTTTATTTAATTAAGTTTAATGGACACCTGAAAGTTCGCCAAGCTATATGCCGGTCTTGTTTTGAGCCCACAAGCTGTTCACTCATGACAGGCTGTTTAGTAAAAAGCTTCCAACTAGATATCGGACAAACACGAAAGGAAAAAGAACAAACCAACTAACCATTAAATGATCGACATACGGAATGTTGGTAATGATACAAGAACAAAATGACTTTTTTAAAAGATGATAATGTCTAACTTTAAAGTAAACTAAAATAATCTGGCCCTAGCTGCCAAAAATTTTGTAATGTTTAACAAACATGTTTAGCATTAATGGATATTAATGTCTTAAGCTATGGTGGATTAAATTAGAGTAATTCTCTCTGGCTTTTACATGTATTCATCACATGTGCCCAGAGAGCCCACTCCAACAGTCATGATTGTGCAGCACTGCAGTATTTTTGGGTAATCGATGGCTCCAAGTCCTACTTGTGAGCCTGGAGCTGAGGTTGCTGGACTAGAGTGTTTGTACAAGAAAGTGTGTTTACCTCTTAAATCTAAGCACAGACCATTATCAGTCTTAGCCCACCTCAGAATTCAGGTTAAGGGCCAAAACGTCACACAGCACTTAGGAGTGCGAGGGCAAAAGCATGCGCCCTCCCCCAGTGCAATTCTGACTTAGGCTTGGAGGATTTAGAGCAGAGTAACCCCGCTGTTTAACAGGCTGTCCTATAAGATTTTAGCTTCTCCAGCTTCGGTCCTCTGCAACAGGTTAAGCTCAGTCCTGAAAGACCACGGTCTGACAACTTCCTTAATTGCAACCACTGAAAAAACACTCACTCCTAAGGAGGAACCCAAGAAGCTCCAAGTGGTATCCAGCTGTTAAATTCAAAGAGTCGCTACAAACCTAGACCCCCAAGGCCACAGTTAACCCATGTTTCTTTACTACAATTAAACTTGAGGGCACGCGAAGCTAGCTTGCGCTTTTATCCAGTTCCATCTTTTATTGCTCTTTGGTGGACAAGTCTATTTGGAGATCTGGTTTAACCTGGAGTGGAGCTCAAAAAGCTAGAAATCTAGTGGAAAATCTTATTTTGAATGCAGAGGAGAAAAGCTGAGAAGCTGCTTAAAGGATGGATTAGGCCAGTATAAACTAGTCTGAACCAGTTCATATGGTTTTAGGACAGCCTATTAAACGAGCAGGGTTTAACCTCAGCAACCGGACTGCTCAATGTTACCACCTGACCTCTTAGTCACTTCCATTGTGGTGAATATCTGGAAGAGAGAGGAGACATCATATAAAATAAATAAATAAAAGTCAATAAAAAAAATAAATAAAAAAAACACCAAAAAACAAAACTGTTTAATCTTAAAGGCCACATCGCTAGGAGACAAATCTGATAGCTTTATCATCAGACACATGCACATACCTCAGCACAGGTAGGATGTATTCCAATGGTGCTGTCCAACTGCTCCTTTGTTACTCCACACTTCATGGCAGCACCAAAGCCCTGAGTCACCTCTCCAGCGTTAGGGCCCAGGTAGTGAAAACCAATGACACGGTACTAGACACATGCATACATACAAAATCAGCACTTCTGCTGGTGCTTCAAGGGCTCCCACTCAAATATTTTTATTTATTTATATATATTTTTTATTTTATATATATATATATATATATATATATATATATATATATAATTTTTTTTTTTTTTTTTTTTTACTTCTTACATCAAACACTCAAGGCAGCTGATTTCACCATGGGTGAAGGAGGGCAAGAAACAAGTAAAAGCCCTGACATTTGCTTAAAATATAAAAACCCTGAATCCCTGTTTGAACATCAAAATAATAATAATAAAACAAACCCAAGTAATAAGCAGAAAATAAGCTTTAGTAACTAATTTTCTAAGCTGGATACAGTCATGCATTTTTTATTTATTTTTTTTTTTTTTTAAACAGAGCTACTACATTCTCAAATCAAGAGCCTGCTTCAACATTTCCCTTACCAACATGAAAGAACAAAAAATGTCTAGGTGAAAAGGAAAAATGCTACCACTCACATTGTCCACCTTGTTGCATATGATCTTGGCGTAGCACCTGTTGTTGTCCCTGCCAGGTACAGTGAACTCCAGAGGCCAAAACAGACTGTGAAAAATCTACACACGACAGAACATACTTTTAGGTCACTTGTAGATCGTTTATAATGAACAGTTTCCTTAACTTAAAAAACACATACCTCCAGGTTTTCCTCTCCATGACGCTCTATAGCCTTTTCTTCAGAAAGACCACAACTGCCATACTCCAGAGGTGTGAACACAGTAGTAGGAACATTCACATAGTCACACTGCAAATATAAAAACACAAACTCCTAAGTCCAACAGTCATCCTATGAGAACATGCACTATTTTAATAATAATAAAATAAAATAAGTTAATAAATAAATAAAACATGGAGAATATTTTTATACAAATAGAGTTAGATCGTTATTCATAATTTAAGTGTTTCATATTTAATGGACCATAATCAGCTATGAGACGTACACTTAGCTAAAGGTCCCTTTTTGGCAAAGGTTGTTTATTGACTGCTGCATTATAACACATAGCATTCATTTGGCTTATATATTTATTTAGCATCTACTTATATGTATATTTAATAAAGAATAGTCTTGATCTCAATTTTCATGTGAACAAATACACTTCACGTACTGTGAATTTAAAATACACTTATTCTTAAAAAGTGAAGCTAAAATAAAACTACTTTGTTCCTGAACTGACAGAACTCTGATTTGAGTAACAGAATTGTGATTGACAATAAGGCATGCACAACATTGTTATGAGCATTAAGATGCTTGTAATTTAGACACTTGTGTACAAGCACCTTCACAGAGGAACCTGCAAACAGTCTACGAGCCAGCAGTTTTCCAGCCTGAATGGCCACAGGAGTCAGCTCCCACTTGCCCTCCAGGATGTCCCCGATAGCGTAGATGTGTGGAACGTTGGTCTGCTCTTCATCATTCACTGGGATCTTCCCATTCCTTAAGAGATCACAGTCCCACCCCACCCAATGAGTTTCCAAAAGAAAAACACAGCATAGAACAGTGACTGTGCTGGAATTACTCACTAATCACATGGACACCGCTACATTGTTAATATCCAACAATATCGTTAAAGAGAGAAAATAATAATCAAGCTTCAAACTGCTAGTGGAACAGGTGTTGGGCGATTAGTGCATGATAATGGAGGACGTGTATGTGTGCGCACATGAGGTGGTCATAGACTACATTGACATCAAATTTCATTTAAGGTCTATATTCAGGTTGCAGCAATATTCCAAATACAATGTTTATATCTGTACATCAGAATATTCCAGTAGGCACGCCCGAGTTCCCATTCCTAAATACCTAACTTACAGCTAAGAATCTGTTAGCAACCACAATTTCTTGCACACAGATCATGTGCATATATCTTTCTGAATAAAGGAGTTTACATCCAACAAATTTCAGATTAAACCAGGCAGCGTTTACACGACTCAATACTAAATAAAAGAATACTGCAAAGTTCACACTAATATCGGAATACTGATGTGCATTGTAAACGCAGTTATAGATTTTCACAGTCATATGACAGTCATATGGCCTCATGTGCTACTATAATTACCACGTTATGGAGTCACACTGGGATCCTTGTTGATAAAGACTATGTGTACAAGTCAGACACCTCCTGCTTTATAACCTGGACATCAAAGTGACATTACTTGTTTAACATGTGTGGATGAGTAACCTTTCAGGAAATGGTGCACCCTGTTAATCCCTGCCCAGTTTCAACAATCCCATTTAGTCAGAACTTTTGTTCAGATGCCTGGCTGGCTTTGACCTCACTCACATAAACAGCACCAGTAGCAATACTGCTGAATCACGCTGACTACTGCCAGAGTCAAGTGACCCACTTCTAAATGCTTTCCACAACCCACAAAGAACCAAGGAAACAAATCCATGAATGAAAGGAGTGACCATAGAACAAAGCATTTATGAGAAAGTCAGAAACAAGGGAGGGACATACTTTGAGTTGACCTTCACCCCAGCCTTGTCTAGACCTATAGATCCTGTACAAGCATCACGACCCACAGCTATCAGTACCTAAGACAAAAGGCAAGAATTGTGTAAAAAAAACAAAACAAACAAACAAAAAAAAAAAATCAGTAAAGCAAGCTGCAGGATTCACACTCACAGTGTTGTACTCTCCTTCGATGATCTCATCAGTCTCTGTAGACTTGGCGGTCACTTTCAATCTGCCTGGAGAACCAGCCTCAAGCTGCTCTATCTGAGAGACACACACACACCTTCATTACATAATCATAGTGTTCACAATAACATGTTACACCAAGCCTGTTTTATTTCTTCACACACACAAAAAAAAAAAAATTAAAAATTATATATATACCTTAATAGGGACAAACTGCCTGAGAAATTTGACCCCATGTGTCTCCATGTGGTCGCCTGCACGGTTGGCCATGTCCTGGTCAAAGCCTCTCAGCAGAATGGAGCGCACCATAATGGTGACATCAAGCCCCAGACCTGCCAGGAATCCGCCGCACTCCAGAGCCACGTATGATGCGCCGATCACCAGCGTTTTACCAGGACAGTAGGACAAGTAGAACAGATCATCACTGCAAGAGAGGTTTATGCAAAAGCATACGAGGGAGTGAGCAAATGGGCACCCTGGGAATGAACACTACGTACTGCAGTTGGTCATTCATTATTAATAAATCATTAACTAATTAATGATCCTCAGCAAACTTCCTGCTTTGAAAAACAACCATATCCGCTAAACAGGAGCTCATGCAACATGAGAGCACATTAATTTTCTAAAATGACCAGCATGTCAATGAGAAATCACTACACTCTTAAAACAGGCCTGAGTGACCTGTACAGAACCACCCTGACCTCAGCCCCACTGAACATTTTTGGGATGAATTGAATGCTGACTGTGCCGTGGGTCTCCTCGCCCTTCATCAGCACCCAACCTCAGCAATGTTCTTGTGGCGGAATGGATAAATCCTCAGAGCCACATTCAAAAATCTAGTGGAAAACATTCCCAGAAGACTTGAGATTATTATAATGGTAAAGGGGGACTAAATGTGCAATGGGATGTCTGAAAAGCACACATGCACTATACACATGCAAAAGTTTGGAGACACTTGACTGAAATGTTTCTCATGAGCTTAACAACCGTATTATTAAATGTCAGTATTGTAGACAACAATATAATTGTGCCAACAGTTTTCTAATGAAATAAGTTTTTTTTTGGTAAATAAAAAGTTGTATGGATTGGAGCGAAATATTCAGAGAAGCAGCCAATGTGTGTGCAGCGTAGGTGTGAACTCCTTTAATACAGTTTAAAAGGCATCTCCATTAGATTCCTCAAGAAATAAGTTGAGAAAATGCCAAGAATACATTTCTGGATATTCTAGGCAAAAAGGGCGTCTACTTTGAAGATGTTAAAAATATCAAATTAGATGAACAGAGTTCCTATAGTTCCATTTGTGTTACTCCATATTTTGATGACTATTATTAATCTAAAATGTGGAAAAATAAAAACATGTCTCTAAACTATTGCCCGGTTGTGTGTGTAATATTTTAGATTACATATACACACACATACATATATATGCGTGTGTGATTGAGAGAGATTTTATTTATTTTTTATATATACAGTGGTGTGAAAAAGTGTTTGCCCCCTTCCTCATTTCCTGTTCCTTTGCATGTTTGTCACACTTAAGTGTTTCGGAACATCAAACCAATTTAAACAATAGTCAAGGACAACACAAGTAAACACAAAATGCAATTTGTAAATGAAGGTGTTTATTATTAAAGGTGAAAAAAAATCCAAACCATCATGGCCCTGTGTGAAAAAGTGATTGCCCCCTTGTTAAAACATACTATAACTGTGGTTGTCCACACCTGAGTTCAATTTCTCTAGCCACACCCAGGCCTGATTATTGCCACACCTGTTCACAATCAAGGCATCACTTAAATAGGAGCTGCTTGACACAGTAAGGTCCACCAGAAGATCCTTAAAAGCTACACATCATGCCGAGACCCAAAGAAATTCAGGAACAATTGAGAAAGAAAGTAATTGAGATCTATCAGTCTGGAAAGGGTTATAAAGCCATTTCCAAAGCTTTGGGAATCCAGCGAACCACAGTGAGAGCCATTATCCACAAATGGCGAAGACATGGAACAGTGGTGAACCTTCCCAGGAGTGGCCGGCCGCCCAAAATTACCCCAAGAGCGCAGCGACGACTCACAAAACGAGGTCACAAAAGACCCCACAACAACGTCCAAAGAACTGCAGGCCTCACTTGCCTCAGTTAAGGTCAGCGTTCATGCCTCCACCATCAGGAAAAGACTGGGCAAAAATGGCCTGCATGGCAGAGTTCCAAGGAGAAAACCACTGCTGAGCAAAAAGAACATCAAAGCTCGTCTCAATTTCTCCACAACACATCTTGATGATCCCCAATACTTTTGGGACAACATTCTGTGGACCGATGAGACAAAAGTGGAACACTTTGGAAGGTGTGTGTCCAAGTATATCTGGCGTAGAAGGAACACTGCATTTCATAAAAAGAACATTATACCAACAGTAAAATATGGTGGTGGTAGTGTGATGGTCTGGGGCGGTTTTGCTGCTTCAGGACCTGGAAGACTTGCCGTGATAAAACGAACTATGAATTCTGCTGTCTACCAAGAGATCCTGAAGGAGAATGTCCAACCATCTGTTCGTGTACTCAAGCTGAAACGAACTTGGGTTCTGCAGCAGGACAATGATCCTAAACACACCTGCAAGTCCACCACCGAATGGCTGAAGAAAAACAAAATGAAGACTTTGGAGTGGCCTAGCCAAAGTCCTGACCTGAATCCTATTGAGATGTTGTGGTATGACCTTAAAAAGGCCGTTCATGCTCGAAAACCCTCTAATGTAACTGAATTAGGACAATTCTGCAAAGATGAGTGGGCCAAAATTCCTCCAGAACGCTGTAAAAGCCTCATTGCACGTTATCGCAAACGCTTGGTTGCAGTTGTTGCTGCTAAGGGTGGCCCAACCAGTTATTAGGTTTAGGGGGCAATCACTTTTTCACACAGGGCCATGATGGTTTGGATTTTTTTTCCACCTTTAATAATAAACACCTTCATTTACAAATTGCATTTTGTGTTTACTTGTGTTGTCCTTGACTATTGTTTAAATTGGTTTGATGTTCTGAAACACTTAAGTGTGACAAACATGCAAAGGAACAGGAAATGAGGAAGGGGGCAAACACTTTTTCCACACCACTGTGTGTGTGTATGTATGTAATATATATATATATATATATATATATATATATATATATATAAAAAACCCACATACACAGGTGTCCACATACTGTTGCCCATATAGTGCATGTTAAACATTTACACTGGCTTCATTTCACCAGCTGAACCTTGAATTCACAAGGTTCCAGACTGTGTGTGAGAGGCCAGTTCCAGCGACAGCAGCAAGAAACATGGTACACATCATGGGAATTTAGATTTTAATTCCATCCAAAACATGTTATAGCAGCAAATCCAAAAGATTAACTCAGTAACCTTCACAAATGTAACTTGTTATATAACTAGTAACTTGTTGGTTATAACTTGTTCATTACTAGTGAGAATGCAAAGTGAGAAGATTTTCATACATAAAATGAATGAACATGAGCCAAGCCCATTCCCTGACCACCTGCAATGACTAAAGCTCCCATATCCATATCCCCACCCCACCCCCCTGAGGCCAATGCAGTTTAACTAAGCACTGTGTTGAGATGTTTTGCGTTAAGCTAGGCTCTCATGAGACAACAGCTTATGTGCGTGTGAGATCTTTCCTGTGCATTTCTGCTGTTCAATAACACTCACCTGGTGATGCAGTATTCTTTGTCTCCAGGGATGCCCAGGTAGCGTGGCCGCTCTCCTGTTGCCAGCACAAACTTGGCTGCAGTGTAGAACGTCTCTTTGCCTCGCTTGTTTGTGGCCTGAAGGGAAAGATCAGAGCTTCATGAAAAAGCTTCAGTTATTAGTAAAAGCCTTAATTCTTAAGCAAAACCTAAAACAGGAGGCCACTAACCAGTTTACCTAGTACAGAAGCAGGGCCGATTTAATCAATCGGTAAATCGATAGATTTAACACACAATCACTGTTTAAGCAGCCATGTTAGAAACACATCTGAGTATTTAATCAACAAGTCACTAACCTTGACTTTGTGTGGCTCCACAAACTCTGCATAAGCATTCGTATATTCGACGCTCTTGTCACGTAAAGACACTCTGTAGCCCCAGTTCAAAGAGCCGATGTAGTTATTCACGGCAGTCTTCATCGTTTCCCAGTTATGACTTACTGCATGGAAGAATGGAACAGTCATCGACCGTTAAATTAATTCAGCACGTTTTATTCAAGGCAGTAAACTCTTCACCAAAAAGTGCTCAAGACAAAATCTAAGCCCAAACGTGAGTCAACACAATGCAGAAATCATTACAGCATAAACCCACATAACTACCACAGTTCCTATTTACAGAGGACATTTCATCACAACTGACCATTCGGAAACTACAGCTGAGCATTCGGCTTGTAAACAGCACAACACAACTGTATGTACTTCACCAATTTGAACAGAATACTACAGATACTGCAAAGAATTCACTTTAAGGAGTTTAATAAATGTAATCAACATTTGAATACTATAATCTAGTTTGTTCGTCCCTAAGCCTTCCCCACAACAGTGATGCAGTGAAAAATGTAATAAATAATTTGTACTTCTTCCCTGTTTTGAGAAAAACGTAGCTAAGCCACGTAGCACCACAGGCATGACAGTGGTTCCTCACCTGCCTCACTGAACTCCCAGCCAAATTTTCGGGCATCCTCCAGAGCAGTGTGCAGCAGAGCAGTCTGATGCATCAGCTTCTTAGGAATACAACCCACGTTCACACATGTGCCACCCAGACCTAGACACAATAGTCAGGAACGATTATGCTTAAAGCCAAAAAAAAAACACTACGTTATGTTTAGCATTTTGTCCCTCATTACGTACAATATCCAGCACTACTTACCCCAAGTCGTGCCCAAAGGTGTGGGAACAACATAATCCAAAACCATGACCCTCTTCCCCAAGGCAGCTGCTTCCTATAGAACACATGAGTCGTCCAAATTATGATGTGAAGGAATATTAGTAGGTTTACATGATAATAGTTTTGTTTAGTTTACACTTTATTGTACTTAAGCAAGGAAATTAATCAGTTTTTTTTAAACTCACTTCTCATTACCAATCAGGTGAAATTCTGTAAACCTCTGGCCATAAATCTTTGAGTCGCTTTTAACCTGCATTTAACCTGACACATGTGCCAGATTCCCTTTGGTGTTTGTGTAATCTCAAACTCACAGGATGGACAGAGATGAAGTTGGTATGGAGCGGCGTTTTTTGTGAATCAAGTTGCTCTAAAACACTAATGAGCCACAATCCGAGTGCAACAAGGTCATTTCGGCTTTACCATCTCAAACAGCAACAAGCCAAATTAAATCCAAATCCTTACAGCGTCGGTTCGGTTGCATTTTAAGACCTTTGAAACATGAATATAAGACTAATGCTAATTAAAGGCCTTATTCTTTTACATGAAGAAATTTAAGACATTGAGACTTAAGGACCTGTGGAACCCCTGATATTTACAGCTACTTCTTGACACGGATACAAATGCTAATTTTTTGATAAGGACGACGCAGAGTGAGCAGTCACCTTTGAGCAAGCCAGACCTCCAGAGCCACCCCCTATCACAATGAGGTCATAGTCATACGCCGTGCTCTCCGCTCCCAGCAGCTGCTGTAGGTGGCCATCTTTATATGCCTGTTACCATGATACAGAGAAATAATTAACATAGGCACAAAAAACAGCGATAAGAGGTAATCACAATAAGGGTACTCATGCATCATTCATTTCGATTACAAAGGACTTTTGTTACACATTACTTTAAAGCATCATACTGAAAGGGCACATATCTGCACTGTTGGCTGATTAAGCTGTTGGACCTACGACCAAGATAACAGCAAAAAGAGAGTACCGTCTTGTCAGATTTGTAGATATTAATGTACTTGCTAGACAGAATACAAATGATTGCTACTGTCTACTGCCTGCCCAAGTCCTACTAAATGCACTGAGGCTATTTTACAATCTAATCTTTTTATCTAGAGTCCTTTAAAACCAAGTTATTCAACCTTCAACTCAGATTTTCACACTGAATACTAAAAGGGTTTTTACCGAACATGGTTAAGTGAACAGTGACAAATGAGGCTGCATAATTTAACAAACTGATGGACAGTAACAATTTATGAATGAAAAAGTTGAGGTTCAGATCTCTGTGGGGAAGCAGTCAGTTTAATTATGCACAACTTGCGAGTTCATTTGGAACTTTGGAAAGCTTCAAAAGTTGTGTTAAAAGCTTAAAAAAAAAAGAAAAAAAAAGGGAGGTATTCCCTGCACCGTCAGATTCTGGTGTCTTCAACTGGCATTTATAGTCTGGATGTGTACTCTAAAGCATTTCAGCAGATCAAACCTGGTGCTTGGAAAATACTGAAGCAGGGACAATTAATGTATGAAAAACTGAACAGTCATGGATTCTGTTACAGATTCCAATCGTGTACATTTATGCCAGTTACGTACCAAAAAGCAGTTTGAAAAAGGAAAGCTCACAGACTTTCATAATAGTTTTGAAAAATATATTTTTTACATTTAATTTACCATCCCTAGTCGGATTACTGAAGTGTTGAAATGGCTTGCTAAAATAGAATTGTATCAAGCCAGAACACTCAATTTTCAGTTGAATTCCCTTGAGTTCATATCCAATAAAAGTGTAACTCATTTCCAATAAAAAGCAACAGAGAACTTGTGCATTACACCCGACAGAACCACAGCAGCACACCAGGGTTAATGTTGGTTTTTGTTAAGAGCGATTACCTGCATGGTCTTGTCGCAGCCTCCTACATGTGTCTTGTTGACAAAGACATTGGGGACGGTTTTCTGTCCGGTCATTTCAGTCAGCACATCCTGGTAGCTGGAGCCATTCTCTGAAAAACATGCCAGACATGCAGTGTGATACGGCTGCTCTTGTTTCACACGGAACATGAACTGCTAATGTAACGTGCCAACTCTGGGTAAAGCTTCCAGTGACCGCATGTTTCAACTTCAATTTATCTTCCCTTGTTGTTTGATAATAACATGTCATATATATGCGCAAGAGATCTTTTATTTGCACCCCTCGGCAAGGATGAGGTTAAGATAGGAAAAAGACACTGCTGAACAATAGGCTGGAAGCTTAATAAGCTGCATGATTACGCAATGCAACCAAGGAGCCTTGGGTGAATCGTACATTATACTCTTAGTTTTGCATGTCTGTGAAGTCAGAATCGCACAGTCATCATTGTGATATTAAGCTGGTAAATAACCAACGAAATAGTAAAAACATATAGCACATGACACAAAGTTTCATTGACACTACCTTACATGAATGATATTTTACACTGCATCACATGGTTTTGTGTGGGAATATAAAGGAAAAGCAAGGATGAATAAAAGACGTAAGACTTGAAAACAGAACCACAGAAAGACAGTAGTCAGGAGGGGAGAAAGAGTAATAAATGATTTGAGAGTTTAAAGGCTCAAGGAGAGACAGGAACAGATAAGCCAGGCAGAGCAGTCGTGAATGACTCAGCAAGTTTTGCAAGGTGGCTGTAGTAGCTATACTCAGATCCAACACTCCTGTATACACGCTTAACAGCTGCCACACTAGCACTGGAATTACAAACTGTAGTACATTTATAAAAACTGCTGTCAGGTTTGGGGACTACTGAGCACCAACTACACAAACCATATTTAAACGTCTGCAGTGTTACATTTCAATACAAACCTTAATGTGAGCACATGGTGTTACATAAGAGGAACACATCCCTGTGTAGCAGTGCAAGTGATTCCAAATAACATACAAAATACCACACACACACACACACACACAGCAGAAGAGGAAAAAGCAAGAAATCAATTACAAGAAGCAGACAAACAAACTTGACAATAATTACATCCATTACCGAAATGGAAGTAGAAAGCAGCCTAAAATCACATTAGAACAAAGCTAAACAATGTTAAGAAGAGTAAACAGCACAAGGCGGTTTCCTGTGATGGCCTCATACGCCGAAATAAGACCAGCATACTTAGTAATCTTATTTAATGCACAGCAGTGCACAGGAGGCCATCCACCAAAAACCAGTTACTGGGTAGGAAAAAACAGTCACCGAAGCAACCAAGAGGCTGAGTGCAACTCTGAAGAACATGGAGATATCATATTAAACGGGAAAAGCTGTTCAGAGGACAACCATAGCCCAAACACTCTACTAAGCTGGGTTTTGCAGAAAACCAACATATGACAGACACATCAGAGGTTCTCTGGTCTGATTAGACTAAAACTGAACGTGGAAGAATCACATTGTGGGAATACTATTCTTAAGCAGGGACTGGGAAACGGGTCCTCTCTGACTTCAGACTTCTGCCACGTTTACACAGCAGGAACTTTCCTCAGGAACTACGGATATTGAGGTACTGTTTCCATCGCAGGGACCAGGGTCTAAATTAAGCTGCAGGTAAAATATTACCCCCTCAGAAAGTCCCTACTTGAGAGGTGGTACTTTTTGAAAAGATCAGGACTTTTGGTGGGTGGGACTTGGGCACTGAACATGCTAACAGATTGAATGCACGCAGCATTTTTTGCCCCAACCTCAATTTTTAAAAGCCTGTTGTGGTGCATAAAGTAACACTTGCTTATTGCGATTCAAATCAACAAAATGGAGGTTCTTAAAAAATACAACTGATGGACCGACGACGAGGTTCAGGCCTTATTAAGTATTAATGCCGAAGACGAAATACAGCGGGAACTGGAAACGGCAACCCGCCATGACAAAGTATACCTCAAAACATCAAGTCTGTTAAGCAATCTGGGTGTTGTTCACACAGGATAATAGTGCAGAGAGAAGCTCTTGCACAAGTTTGTCTCAGTCATCTCAGCCATAGCTGTTAAAATCTGTTTGCTTTTTAAGTGTAGCATTACAAGCATGAACTCCCTTCACTACCACTGCTCGTGTCTTTTCCAGCATTTTCTCAATGACCTCTTTAGCAAAACAATACATCTCCATGCTTGTTGCAGCTGCAGTGTCATTATCAGATTTCAGAAAATAGACTGTTTTTAACACAAAACTTTAACCAAAGAGCAAAAAATAAATAAATAATTTCATTCTGTGACTGGGAATCGAACCTGGGCCAGCAACGAGAGCGTCGAACCTAAACCACTAGACCATTTTTTTTTTAACTGTTCAAAAGTTTGTGCTCCAATTAGAGCATGCTACATATTTTTATGAGCCGAGCAAACATTTTACATTAATACATCATTAAAAGTCAGCTTACTTTGTGTCAGTTTGATTGCAGCATACTTTGAGGCATTTCCTTACCAAGGGCTTCTCAAATGCAGTCATACATCACCAGACAAATTTGCCTAATCTTCATGGTACTTTAGACCACAATGGAAATGCTGAAAACAAAGGTCAGGAGGACTCAAACGCTCCCTAGAAAAAAGAAAATGTTCTTGGGACTAATTGTTCTGGGTAATTTTGCTGGAAGTGTGGCTGATGGTGGAGATTCAGGGTCGAACAAGACAACGACCCTAATCATATTACACAAGCTACACTGAAGTTGTTTAAAATCTCAGTGTATACAGCTCTGCCCAAGCCCAGACCACAATCTGGGTGAGATGAATGCATGCAGATATGTAAAGCTGATAAAGACACATCCCAGAAGACACGCAGAACCACCCATGGATTCCACTGTAGCTACAAATATTGACTGGGAGTGCTGGATTCTTATACAAATCAACAAATGTTAGATATACTGTGCAAATGAACTGGTTGAAGGAAAAAAAAAAAAAAGTTACAAATTTCCAGTTTTATTGCTTAATATAACCACCAATAGCTACTTGTAAAGATCTTCCATATTTACAACAAACTGAAACTTTTCTGGGGGGTTTCCTCCGGGTACTCCGGTTTCCTCCCCCAGTCCAAAGACATGCATGGTAGGTTGATTGGCAGCTTGGTAAATTGTCCGTAGTGTATGAATGTGTGTGTGAGTGTGTATGTGATTGTGCCCTGCGATGGACTGGCACCCTGTCCAGGGTGTACCCCGCCTTGTGCCCGATGCTTCCTGGGATAGGCTCCAGGTTCCCCTCGACCCTGAAGCAGGAATAAGCGGTTGAAGAAGATGGATGGAGATTAAACTTTTCTGTGATACGTTTGGCAACATATTTGTTCCTCTACCCATATTTCATTAAAAAGAGGAATCTTATAATATTGCATTATATTGTTGGAATGCCGTTCTTATTCACAAGTGATGTATCCTCAACAACTGTATGACATTTCAGTCCCTCCAGGATTTCACAATAACAGAAATTAACACAAAATCTGCAATATTCAGAGGAGTTTACAATTTACTGCAGATTTTCCACACATTTGGGATCACACTTGGCATCACCACAATGTGTATTTAGCCAAATCCCGCTTAGATTCACATGCGTTGAACATGATTACAGCTAAAAAGGTGAAGACCATGCAAAATAACTTTGCACAATTGCAATTTTGCAAATTCAAGTAATTTTCCACAAAAACAATAGACAGAAATGACAATGCCAGGCTGAGACTATGCTGTGCTACTGAATACTACGCATTACATATTGCTAGTTTAACTCCAGAAACCTCTTTGGTATTCGGCAATACACGTACATGTCAAAGTTGAAAGCTGTAATTATCTTAAATGAAATACTGTCTAGGCGTGATATCTTCTAGGCATTTTACAGACGCAGCAGCAGAAGATTCACCGTGATTAGGACAAAACAACAACTCCACGGAAGCAGATTTCAAAACCATCTGTCTAGTGCTGATGGTGGAAAACAATTGAGTTCTGTGCGAGTATACAATACAATGACAATGCTTGGTCACTGAATGATTCATTGAACAAGATGCAGCTCAGCACAGTCAAAAAAACCTGACAAACAAGTCAGACAAAGTCGGTCTCTCCCACCCCACAAGAAGTTTTAGCTAATGTAATGCAACATGTATGACAAAGCTAGTTAACTGCATTAATACAGACCAAGTAACCTGCAGCTGAATGATCCTTATCCTCGAGAAAAGTTTCTAAAATAGCACATAATCTCGCACCCTTTACAAAAAGTCAAGTCATTGGTCAACATTCAGCTTTGGGTTTAGAATTCTTTCCTTGCATTACACGCAAGAGATAATATTCAATTGTGTGTCGCAAACAGGAGAGTTGCAAGCCATCTTTTTGCGCTGGACTTTATTTTGCTCGGTTTTGTCAGAGTTTCCACATTCCTCATTCAGGAAAGACAATCGGTCACAATAATTAATCTGCCTAGTAAAATAAGATAATTCCTTAGCTGATCTGATGTGTGTGGTGCAGCAGGCACCTGGATTGGGAAGTGTGCGCTATAGATACAGTGTCGAGGTGTGTCACACCACCGTGAAGTGCATTACATGTAAACATACATGCCAAATGAAAACTTGTTTTAAGGAGAAAGGAGGGGGGAAAAAAACATTCAATAAGGTGTAAAACTTTTTTCACCCCTTTCCTTTGTTTAATTGCAGAATGTACTTTCTAGTTGTTGAATGTAGTGCAACTAGAATATAAAACGAATGGCCCAAACACGAAATCATGTCTTGGGCACCTGGGCTACTGTTAGGCTATTTGTCCACTCCTGTTAAAATACATGCTGTGTGGTTTATAAAAATAAAACCCGTCAGCACTTAAGTCGTGTGTACGCTGTGTTCGCAGACAACAATGTAATATGAACATCTTATCTTTTCCATTTGCCTTCATTATCTGGTGTTCCTCTGAAGTAATTTGTTTGCGATTGCACTCGTATGACATTTAATGTTGCAATACATATATAAGCGCCGGGCAATTCTGAGACAGTAGAGTCATGCTTACCAATCAGATCCAGCTCCAAGACTTCATATGTCACATTCAGCTCCTCAAAGAGTGCCTTCACCTGAAATAAACCGAAAGGACATAGTTAACCACTATCAGAATCAGCCAAAGGTTTATACAGGTCATTAACCGAGCTCAGGAGAGGAATGGCCATAATCAGTCAAAAGAATGGACTAAAGTGCTAAAAGAAGTTGTATTAGTTGTTATAAGCACTGCGGTAAAAATTCTCTCTAATAAATAAAAAAAAGGGCACGTGCTGACTTAGTGGTTAGCAAGTTCACCTCACACCGCCAGGGTTGGGGGTTTGATTCCCACCATACCCTGTGTGCGTTTGCATGTTCTCCCCATGCAGTGGGGGTAACTCCGGGTACACCCGTTTCCTCCCCCAGTGCAAAAACGTGCACAGTGAACAGTGCAGGGTTTTAATTAAACGCAGTCGTCAGGTGTTTACCTTGCGAAACAATATGACAACCTCGAACCATGGTAAACCAGTAATCGTGATATGAAATATTAATATTGGCACACGACTGATAAGGACATTTCCAAACCGAGTTTGGAGACGAACAGAAATGAAGCCAGACAGATGGGGTGGAGATCAGGGAGTCTTTACAGGTAGACCGCAACCACCACGACCTCTGACCTACTAGTAATGGAGCTCAGCTTCTACACCGCTTTATACTACTGCTATACCATGGATCACATATATCCGGTATTTATAACTGCAGTAGCACATGAAAGGAGATGGGTTATAGAAGCAGCAGGACCCGTCACATAGACTCAGAAACCCATTTCCGGGTACAGGGTCACTTTCCACTCCCCCACACTACTATAAAAGGTCCTAAAGCCTCTCACCCAACTACACTACTGTTTTCAACGCTTTAATAAGCAAGTAAGATTAACAACAGGTACGAAATGGGTAAGCTAGCGAACCCGCCTTGGAGTGGAACTTTCTGTATCCCTCCACTCCTGCGGCGCCATTTCTCATTCTTACAAGCTAATTATAGTCAGTTAGCCGGGCCAAGCTAGCGGCACGAGCTCTTCTCAGACATCGAGCTCACACGCGCACACACACTTACCTTTTTACAGAAGGGACAGTAGCTTTTGCTGAAAATCACAACGCGATGGTTGTTTACGAGCTCGTGTATCCGGGCTTTAATCTGCCCGAGCTCGGTCTCTACCGGCGGCATGATTCGACCGGAACAGAGTCGGACCGATTACTATCAGGCGAAAGTGGCTAGCGAAGTCCTTACCGAACTCTTCCGACTCGAACTGGAGCGACACCGCGAGAAAACAAGCTCAAGTCAACAGAACACAACTAAGAGAAGGACAAACGCGCACGCATTATCTCCCGCAGAGATCTCTCCAGGACATCTTCCTTCAGCTCTGTGCGCCTCGAGCTTGCCGGCGTGTCTATATAAACCCCGGGAACGCGCGAGCTGCGTCAACACTGTCGAATCAAGCGGGAAGATGACGTCACCGTGACTAGCGGATCGTGTTTGAAAGCCGTCCGTGATTCACATGTTTCTCAACATACATTAATAAATGACTAATCCGATTTCATGTAGAATGTTTGAATTTCGATTGTCGAAACGAAGCAAAATAACAACGAATGAAATATTAATATATATAGATATATTTAAAAAAAGAACAGAAGTTGAATTAAACAATTTTTTAAAGGCCCAACAGGCAATGTCTGAAGACTACTAAATATTTTTTGTGGCGCAACGCTGCCTCCTGGTGGTAGAAAAAGGCTTTCGCAAAAATGTGCAATGAGCTGTTGTGTCCCTTTCAATGCAGCTTTGAGTGAGCCGTTTAAATATACTCACTGAGCACTTTATTAGGAACATAAAGGCTCACTGTAGTCACAAAATGAGTAGAATGTGTAACAAAATCAGGGCTGGAAAATACTTGAGAAATTGTGCTTCATTACTATAATGTAATATACAGTATCTATCTATCTATCTATCTATCTATCTATCTATCTATCTATCTATCTATCTATCTATCTATCTATCTATCTATCTGAACACAGACAGACAGACAGACAGACAGACAGACAGACAGACAGACAGATAGACAGATAGATAGATAGATGTAGGCTTGCCTTCTTCTCATAGTGCAGCCTGGTGCCAGCTCTTCCCCAGGTAACCAACACACACATAGCCAGCTGTACTCATGATGTAAAAGAAAACATGAATCTTCAGACCAGGTCACCTTCTTCCTTTGCTCCATGGTTCAGTTCTGATGCTCATGTGTTCGTTCGTTAATTAGTTACAGTTACATTTATATAGATTTTACATTGTATGGGGGAAATCTCCTCAACCACCACTAGTGTGTAGCATCCACCTGGATGATGTAATGGCAGCCATAATGCACCAGAACCTCCAAAACACACCAGCTATTAGTGGAGAGGAGAATGATGTAGCAATTCAGAGACAGAGATTATTACAGGGCCATGATAGAGAAGGGCCAATGGTGGAATTTCACCAGGACACCAGGATTAATAGATTAACTATTCTTTAAGAGAAGTGTCCTGAAACCACAGAGAGTCAGAACCTTGGTTTAACATCTCCTCCAAAGGAAAGTGTAGTTTTTACAATATTGTGTCCTGTCACTATTCTGGGGTGTTAGACCCTACACTGACCACAGGGTGAGCACCCCCTGCTGGCCTCACTAATACCACTTCCAGCAGAAATGTTAGTTTTCCCCAGAAGACCCCCCATCCAGGTACTAGCCAGACTCAACCTTGCTTAGCTTCAGTGGGAAACCAGAGCTCTGCAGCACTGGCAATCGTGTGCCCTTTATAGGTGCTTTATTCTGTGGACTGGGGTCAGTGTAGGCACTCTGACAAGTATGCTGACTAAGCAGCTCCATAAGCAAATGCTTTGTGTATTCTGACACCTTTCTATCATAGTCAGCATTAACTTTTTCAGCAATATGTGCAACAGTAGTTTTTTGTGGGATTAGACCAGATGGGCTAGCCTTCGTCCCCCCTGTGCATTAATGAGCCTTGGGTACCCATGACCCTGTCATTGGTTCACCGGTTGTTTTTCCTTGGATGACTTTTGTTAGGTACCAACCACGGCTTACCGGGAACACCCCATAAGACCTGCCATTTTGGAGATACTCTGACCCAGTCATCTAGCTATCAAAAAATTTGGCCCTTGTCAAATTTACTCTGATCCTTACACTCGCCCATTTTCTATCTATCTATCTATCTATCTATCTATCTATCTATCTATCTATCTATCTATCTATCTATCTATCTATCTATCTATCTATCTATCTGTCTGTCTGTCTGTCTGTCTGTCTGTCTGTCTGTCTGTCTGTCTGTCTGTCTATCTATCTATCTATCTATCTATCTATCTAAACACTTTTTGTGGCTTGAAATGTTTCATTTTAGTAAGAATTAATTAAACCACAAAAAGTCAGATTTATTTAATTTGTTAAATCTTTCATTCTGCCTCACCTAAAACAAGCCTGTCTTGGTTAAAAATAAAGTGGAATATTAATCAATGTAGCTATTTTGGAACAGTACCCCCTTGGCTACAATATGTAATAAAGCATCAGTGGGTGGGTGGGAAGAGCTCTAATTAAACGGCATGAAGAAGCAGTCAGTGAGGGGTGCTTGTTTGTAAACTCCCCTCTGCTGACTTGGAGCTCTGCTGGGCGGAACTGTGGATGCTTATGTGCATTCTGACAGTAATGATGACACTATAAGCTTTCATTAGACAGCACTGTCTATTCTCCTGTTTCTCTCTACACAGTAATAGGTGAGCATATGTACCAGGATACATCCAGGGTTTTCCAGGTTTACAGGCCAAAATGAGCCAACAGTTCCATGGTAGTTAAAATTAGTCCATTTACAAACGCAAAATAAAACCCATCCCAAAAGCTCTAGGAGAAGTTCTGACAGATCCTGCATACTCTTTCAGATGTTCTTTAATAATCCCATTCACTCCCAGAAAAACCTTTGACCAATCCCACACATTCCCTCAGACTCTCTTAACCAATCCTACCTGCTCCTACAGACTGTCTTGACCACAGGCTCCTGCAGAAATTTTAATCAGAAAGTTTAATCAGTCCTACCCACTCCCGCAGCCACTCTTGAACAATCCCACCCACTACCACAGCTAGTCTTGACTAATCCCACCCACTACCACAACCACTCTTGACTAATCCCACCTGCTCTTGCAGTTGTTGTATTATGTTATTATTCGCACCATCCTGTAAATTTTCTAACAAATGTAGTTGGCTCTATTTTCCAAAATATAAACAAATTAGTTATGTTTTTGTCCTACGTTATCTTTTTATATGACTGCCCACATGAAATTAAAAACAGCCTGCTCCAATGACATTTTTTGTCTAATCTCTCTCTCTCATTATATACATATAAAGAGAGAGAGAGAGAGAGATATGTTTTAGGTAATATTTATGCAGAAGTATAGAAAATTCAACAGGCTTCACAAACTTTGAATCATGTATTTATTATATATATATATATATATATATATATATATATATATATATATATATATATATATATATATATATATATATATATATATATACACATACATACATATGTGTGTGTGTGTGTGTGTATGTATGTATAATCTCCAGCACCACTGTAACATAATTTTAAATATCAGAACAGTAGTCACCCCTGGTAGACCCCCTGGTTGCACTCCAGTATATTTTGAGAGCCATAGCTTTAGGATCACTGGATATTAGCAGCACAATGGCACAAAATTGTGCTATCCAAATGGATTTTCTATCTCATTAGAACCCAGAGTTATCGAATGGATGTTCCTGAATACTGCTAAATCCACTGTTTGTTTGCAGTTAATCATATTTACACAGAAGAGAACCTATAAGGCCTGCTAGGACATTTCTGGGAACCAAAGAAATTGCACGTCTATCTTTATTCGCACCACTCTAGCTAATGGTAGCTAATTAACTAAACATTTTCCAGCTGCCCCCTCTTTTAATTGAAAATTGCTGCTAATATTAGGTAATCTGGTTATGTTGTTATTGACCTGATTGCAGGGAGAAATGTCAACTTGAATGTTATTATCTCAGTAGAATATGTGTCAGCTGGACAGACGGGTCTAACTCATTCCCAGGAAGCTGGCAGAAATGTCGGACTCTCAGACAACCATCTGAATTTATAGAGGTCTAAGCCAGCTACAAGAATGCATAACTGTTGGGACGTTAAACCTCTGTCATTGGTAATGTGTCTCCAACTGTCTCCTATGCTGTATAATATTTCTGAATGACTATCATGATAACTGAAAGACAGCTACTGATATGACAAGTAATGTAAACTATCTCAAACAAAATTAACAGGTGGAGGAGCTAAAGACTTTTTTTTACTTGTTTTCCAAGCTCTAAGTTCTCTAACTTTAAGCTAGTTGTAATTAATATTACAGACAACAAGGTGTGAATAAATACAGCAGAATATATACTCAGCCAGCCTTGTAATAATTCATTCATTAATTTGTCTTCATTAACTGTTTTTTTCTAACCAGGGTATCAGTAGAATAATAATAATAATAATAATAATAATAATAATAATAATAATAATAATAATAATAATAGGAAGAGAAGAAATGTATTTGTATACATCTAGTATATCAAAATGTATAAACACCTAATAAACACCTAATAATAATATAAATATATAAACACCTAATAATAATAAATTGTATAAAGATATATACAGGGCCCACCATTAATATTGGCACCCTAGGTAAATATGATCAAGAAGGCTGTGAAAATTGTCTTTATTGTTTAACCATTTGATCTTTTGTTTAAAAAAAATCACAATAATACTCTGCACTCATGGATATCAAACAATAGCAAACACAACAGAGGTTTATCAAAAAATATATCTTTGTTAAATATAGGTGTGCAACAATTATAGGCACCCCTATGAATTCATATGAGAAAAAATATATTTGAAGTATATTCCCATTGATATTTTACATTTGGTTTTGTACACCTGGGTGACTAAGATAAGGAAATTGTTCAACCATAACTTCCTGTTTCACAGAGGTATAATATGAGGTAACACATAGGCCAAATCCCCTTAGTCATACGTAACAATGGGTAAGACCAAGGAATATATCTGAGATGTGCGGCAAAAGGTTGTTGAGCTTCACAAAATGGGAAGTGGCTATAAGAAATAGCACAAGCATTGAAAATGCCCATTTACACCATCAGGGCAATAATTAAGAAGTTCCAGTTAACTGGAAATGTTATGAATTAATCTAGAATTGGATGCCTGTTTTTTTGCCAGAGGACCTGGACATTTTGTTAAGATACATGGCATCATGGACTCTGTCAAATAGATATTAAATGAAAACCTGATTGCCTCTGCCAGAAAGCTTAAAATGGGCCATGGTTGGAACTTCCAGCAGGACAATGATCTAAAACATACATCAAAATCAACACAAAAATGGCTTACTGTCCACAAAATCAAGGTGCTGTCATGGTCATCCCAGTCCCCTGACTTGAAACCGACAGAAAACCTGTGGGGTGAACTGAAGAGGAGAGTCCACCAGTGTGGATTTCAAAATTTGAAGGATCTGGAGAGATTCTGTATGTAGGAATGGTTTCCGATCCCTTGCCATGTATTCTCCAACCTCATCAAGCATTACATGAAAAGACTCAGAGCTGTTATCTAGGCAAAGAGAAGTAGCACAAAGTATTGACTAAAAGGGTGCCAATAATTATAGCACACATATTTAACAAAGATTATTTTTTTTATAAACCTGTGTTTTGTTTGCAATTGTTTGATATCCATGAGAGCAGAATATTTTTGTGAATGGTTTAAACAAAAGATCAAAAGGTTAAATAATAAAGAATTTTTTTTCACAGCCTTCTTTGCTCATATTTACCAAGGGTGCTGTCATGTAATGGATAATCAGACAGAAGGAAGTGCAGTTTCAGCTTTTTATTAAAGAGTGGCAGGCAGACAAATCGATGGGCAAAGAACGTGGTCTCAAAACAGGCGAAGGGGTCAGGCGATCAGCAAATGGGCATTAACTGGGCTTAAACGAGAACCAGAAACACGAGGACAGAACAGGATCGAAACCATAAAATCAGAACAATAAATACACTGGTGGCAAAACACAGAAACTATACTTCGCCCTGAACAAAGACACACCAGAGATTTAAATACTAAACGTAATCAAGGGGATAACACAAAACAGTGGAGACATTAGGAAATAACCAATAACAATGCTGGAGACAGGACAGAAACCAAAACAAAACCCATGTGTCATGTTAAGCAGTGACAACCAGGAAGTGTCCGCTGTTGTGCTACAGGCTGTTGAGGAACAATCGTGACAGCTGCCAATATTAGTGGAGGGCACTGTACATTAAAAGTAACTGCAAATAAAAAAATGACTAACACAGAAGAAGTACTTTTAGTTGCTTAAAACATATTTTTAAAGACTGTACGAGACTACCTAATAAACAATATTACCAAGGTCTATAGTTAAGATGCAAAATAACCTTTCCAGCATTTTACAGAAGGTATTCCTAGAAGGACTTTAGTGAATCCTCTCTTTAGCAGATAATGTCTTGGGACCCAGGTCAATAAAAAATAAAACTTTCATTGGTGGTCTTTTGAATCTTATTGTTTCCCCCTACACATAGGATGCTCTAAAAACAAACTATTCATAACTATAATTGCATATTCATGTAAAATGCAGATTTGTTAGCAGAGCAGAAACCAGAAAAAAAAAAATGAATGGCAGCGTGAGTTATGGTGATTGGATAACACTCATGGGACGCCCCTTCCAGACAAAATCTGCCCAGTCATTTGTGAGGATTTTAAAACTAGGATTGTTTTTAGGATTTTTAATATGAATTCACATTTTAATGCAATTATATTTATGCAACTTACACAAACTAAGGTGGACACTCCAATCAGTTAGAAGTATTTGAGGCCAGCTTACAAGCATGAATCATAAATTGTTCCCCTCTGCAGAATGTAGTGACCTTTTAAATCATAGGCAAGTCACAGGATAGTATCAGATATCTGGAACCAAATGTAGTGCAGACAAGTGCATTGATTTCTTTTTGGAAGGGGTAAAATGTTTAATGCAATTAGGCCCGTTGTGGCTGGTTTGGTGTTGAGTCCTTTTTGGCTGAATGGCCACTCTATGAAGCCTGTAATTAAGAATAAAGAGCCAGAGCCTTGATCAGCTATATAATTCAAGTACTGTCTGAGAAATAAATAATGGAATACACTACAAAAGGCTCAGTAGCTTTACAAATGAAGCAATTTTCTACAGTAACAATGGGTTGATGAAAAATCTGAAAGAGAGTGTTTGCACAACAAACTAAAACTATGTGAATAGTTTTATTCAAGACCAACTCAACCAGTGTAATAACAAGCCACATATATGAAAACAGGCTGGTAGAAAAGGCAGGTTTATGTATCCATAGTGTTCTTACTTCATTTCATCCATACATAGCAAATGGTAGAACACATCGTGTCGAGTTACAGTTACAGGGGGTGACAGATTCTAAAAAGATAGCACATAATGCAGTTAATGGCATCACAGTAGTGGAGGATATATATATATATATTCCAGCCTAGTGAGTCATTTTCTCAAACATTTAGATTTATATTTGCTTGATCATTCCTTAGATTCTGAACTACATATACATAAGAAAATGCTTTTATTACATTACTTCCTACCAGAGCATTAACCAGGATCAAAATATTAGGTCCACCTTGCTGAAATTGGTCCCATTTCATATTTAATATGGTACAATTCGGACTACACCAATTGCTAATTTCTTATCTTGTTTATGTTATCTTTTTGTCTTCCATAAACTCTGACTCAAACTCTGCTTGTGCACACCCTTTTCTTTTCCTTATTCTCACTGATAACTCGAAAAAGCATACATGAAAAATTCAACGTACCTTGCAGCTAATGCAGAGTATGTCGGGTACTGTTACTGCAATCAGCTAACTTTACTGCAACTACCTAACTGCAATCTTATCAGTAGTCTGCCTTTTACAAACAATCAATTTCCCTTTTAAACACTCATTTACATATCATATTTCCCACATTAGCTCAAATTGTAGATAGTAGTGTAGCGAGGTGGAAAAAAAATATTCTGAAACTACTGAGGTTTAGTTTCAGCCATGCATCCTACTGTAAACCTACCACTTAACTGAACGTATGACTAAACAGCGATGCAGTCTAAACCTAATAATAATATGTTACTTAATGAAGGTCCTACTACTCCAGTATGTACTCACTTTGCTTTCCTTATAGGGACATACATATGTCCAGTTTAGCATGTTTACACACGCTTATCAAGTACAGTATTATAATGTTTCTTAACTGATCGTAAAAGAGTTGACAGTCCTTGTATACTGTGGACGCAAAAATATTGGGGCGGCTGTGGCTCAGGTGGTAGGATGGGCAGGCTAGTGCCTTGCATGACAACTCTGCTGTCATTGGTGTGTGAGTGTGTGCGTGAATGGGTGAATGAGAAACAGTGTAAAGAGCTTTGTAGAACTGCTAAGGTTAAAAGGTGCTATATAAGTGCAGACAATTTACCATTTGCAAAGCAGAATAAATACCAGACAAGGACAAGTCATAAAGCATGATGTACAGTAATTATAACTTCTCACAGCAGTTGCTGTATTCATTCCATTCCATTCCATTCATATTGACAGATCAATGCTTGATTCATCTCTCTAACTTACCTGCCACATGACTGAAATCCAGATGAATTGGAGTGTTGCATTGCAGGTTATCTCTAATAGCAGGTAACATCACTTCATATGATTAAAATTTGCTTTTTCCAATAGGGGCCGACATAAAAGAAAGCCAAAGCAAAGACATTTTTCTCTCACAGTCTCTCTAATGATCTCAGGAAGGAATGCCTGGGCCATTGGTAAACCATCGACTTTTCGTCACGTTTCCCTCCATCCCTCCCTCCTCATCTCTGCATTGAGCTCCTGGCCTAAGAAGGATCCTCCGCTGGGTCGATATCTTGTTACTGTGGCAAAATCAATTACCCCAATAATGCCGAGGGAAATGGAGGCCATGATGACAGAATGCTCCTCCTTCTTCTCCGTACTGGTGACAGATATTAAACATGAAGCTATGTCTCCACTTCTGCTTTCTTTAGAACTATGAACAAATTTGCTCTTCATGGTCGGTAATTGAGCGCAGTAAATTTTAAGGCTTTCACTCTTGTGGATACAGAGTAAAGGATTTAAACGTCTCATCCATAAGCTCTATGTTCTCCATTGTTCTTTTTTTTCTGTAGAGAGCTATTCCTCTGAGGGCTAAAGACCTAGGACTGCAAAAGGAGAATGAAAAAGAGGTAGAGAAAGGCTGTGTAATGGCCAGGAAGGTAATCCTTCCTGAATATAATACCAGTATTAGAGATAGCACGATTATATAACGCCTATATTACGCATACTGTTAGTATTATAGAAATGAATAGCGATAGACTCGGTCGTATTTCATCATCATCCTTAGAAACACACAGAGAGAGAGAGAGAGAGAGAGAGAGAGAGAGAGTGAGGGAGACAGAGAGAGACAATCATTATTGTAATTATTACTTATAATGCTATATCTACATCTAAGCTTAACCTGAACCTTAACTTCAGTACCCAAAAGGAAATATTTAGTTTTTTTAGCATTTCAAGTGAAACATTGTATTTCTGTGAGGACCGGGTGACTGTCAGGACCTTAGAAACTATTCCATCCTATACACAGTTATGCACAGGCAGCATGGCACAGGCAGCATCATTATAAACAGTCTGGCGCTAACAGGATGACCAAGCCTGCGGGTAGGCAGAATGGAGAAGGAAATAGCGATGGACAAGACAGCCACAGGTGCATATAAGGATGAGGCCTATTACACTACATGCAATACATACAGAGAAAAAAGTGACAGTTTAATTAAGTTAGATGGTCATTTGGAAAATATTATGGAAGTTAGAAAAGCAATAAACTAGCTGAAGATTGCCTCCCATTGCTCAATTTATACTCCAGAACTACTCGACGACGCCATACTCAGCCTGAAGCAAACCTAAAAATAATTACTCAGCAGTTTCAGGTGATTTCATCACTCCGACAGATTATAATAGAAAATCATAAAGGCACATCAGACACTTAGTACACTGGTGATAGCAGATTTGGGTGCCAGATTGGACAAAATAAACATTTCTAAGGCTATCCAAGTCTATCCATTCATCCATCCATCCATGCATGGATGTATCCGTCCATTCATCCATTCATCAATTAATGCATGCATGCATCCATCAATTAATGCATGCATGCATCCATCCATCCATCCATCCATCCATCTATCCATCAATACATGCATCCGGCCGTCCATCAATGCATGCATGCATATATCCATCCATCCATCAATGCATGCATGCATCCATCCATCCATCCACCCATCAATACATGCATCCATCCATCCGTCCATAAGTGCATGCATGCATATATCCATCCATCCATCCATCCATCCAACCATCGATGCATTCACCCCTCCATCCATCCATCCATCCAGCCATCCATCCATCCATCCATCTATCCATCCATTTGTCGAACTATATACATCATACAACTTTTCCGCACTTATATGATAACCTATGCTATAAGTGTAACAATGCTCTATGTCAATACACACTTCTTCCCCCATTGTTTAAAGCACTTAACTGCAGATTGGTATTACAGGCTTTCATGATAGATTTCTAGAGCTTGTAAAGTGCAGTGTGATTTTGTGTCTGTGCCTTTTCTGAGCCCATTTTGTCTGTTTGGTTGTTGTGTTTGGTCTATTCAAGCAGAATAAAGAGGAGTAATGAGGAGAGAGGAAGGTATAATCTTCCCGATGAGCCACCACACTCACGCTGCTTCTTTATGTGAGAGAGACAGCAAGCGTTGCAGACTACTAAACACACACAGCTGTAGCACCATGCTGCTCCCTCTGTCTCTCTGCCTTTCATTCTCTTTCATAAGTACAAAGACTGAAACACACACATACTACTAGTGAACTTATATTTAAAATAAAATGAATTTCATGAATTTTAAAATAAAATGAATAAAATGAATTTCATTTTCTCCAGAAATTGCTCTGAAAATTTCTGGGAAAAAAAATAATTCTGTGAAGGACAAAAAACGCCTATGTTTCGCATATTTTATCACAGAGACAGAAAAGAGCTGAAGTGGAGGCCATATTTTGCGGCACTTATCTCATGTGAAGGGTCTCTAGAAAAGCATTAAATCAATTTAGGTGAAAAGTCTTCATGCTGAGTATTTAAATAGAAAAATCATCAGAAGTCAGGAAACGCTATTGGACCTTAGAGCGAATACAAAAGCGTTTGAATGTCAGTCCAAAGCCTCTGTCAGGGCAGCCTGAAAAATGTTTTCGAAAGCTGGGAAATGGACAGTCCTGCAATAAATGAAGCTGACAGCCTGTGTTTCCAACCATATTCACAGCTGTAGAGAGTCAAAATGGACGGCCCTCCTACACACATGAATTCCTTCACACTGTATGCTAATTAGCAAGCCAGGCAGGGCACTCAGAATTAGATAAGTCAAGCATTAAGTCTGTTTGCCACACTGTCCTTAATGGGATATCACACTCTTACACAATGCTCAGTTGACTGTGATCACTTAGGTGCAACCTACAGCATCCACGTTTCTCACTTGGTCACCCAGACCTTAACAAAAACAAATACACATGCATACACACTTACACAAACACAACAGTTGCCCTTGATAATTAAGGTTGTTTGGTTGAACACAGTGATATTTAATGGGGTTGTGTGTTTCGTACTGGATCATTTCACTCAGTGTGTTTTTGAAGAAAGGGAAGCAGCTGGGTGGGGATAACCTTCACCCTTCCCTCATGGGTCCCTTCATCTCACTGGATGGCATTACATCATGGAAAATAATTACACACAGTCTGTGAAAGCTAAAAGGGTCAAAACACAGAAACTATTTAATCCTCCATTAGAGTCTTGACATTCTGCCCTAAAATGACAACCTGAAGCAATTTGATCAGATTTTAGCCAGTGAGTTAATTTCTTGGGCAACTTGTTTTACTGTAGTTCTTAAGCCATTTATATGGCATATTGAAGAAAGAAAAAAAAATTATTAGTACCACCAGCCATGTCAGGTTCACAGTACATGCTCCCTGACCTGCTACAGCACAGTTCATCCACCATAATAGTCAACATAATATTTGCCATGTACTTGGATCCTTCAGTGTATTGTGTATGCATGGGGAGTATGTGCTAAAAATCATGAGCACTTTGAATTGGCCCGAATCACTCTCGGATCAGAGGAGCTGTCGGAGAGGCCAGTCAATTACTGCTAAAGTGGAAAGGTGCTATTGGCGCTCCACGAGCTCACAGCACAAAGAGGAAATATGAGGGAATGTTTATATGTAGGTCAGTGGGGGTGTTAATGAGAGAGAAAAGAGAAGGGGGGAAGGAGAGAATAAAAGCACGGTTTTCCTGTAGACCTGATGCATTAGATATGACAGGTTCTCACAGAGTAAGAACATTTATAGTGGCAGGTTGCCTGCCATGCGAATGACAGCCAAACCCTCCCTGATACACACACACACACACACACACACACACACGCACACACACACACACACACACGCAACGCACACACACACACACACACACACACACACACAGCACACACACACACACACACACACACACACACATACATACACACACACACAGAATGAGAGCCTAGTGACTCGAAGCTGACAGCTCCTCAATGTATTATTTATGGGCTGCTCAAATCTGCTCAAATCATCCATCCTTGACCCTTACGCATAGCTCATGAAATGTCAATCAATTACTATAGCTAATCAATGCCACATTAGACTTGTTCATGTTAAATGTGCTTCAGAGCAAATTAAAGATCAAATCTTTTATCCTTCCTTATTATGAAACAAAAAATGCATCAAATATAAGCCAAAGTGGACTTTTTAGTAGATATAATAGATGGTTTAACCCCATCATTTTAACCAAAATGATGAAGGTAACATCTGACATAAGTATCTACAATAAAGGAAAGTAAAAGAGGCCAATGCCATAATCATATAGTGCATACATGGTGTTGTTCGCATTATATTATTTGACCTTTGTGCTCACAGTCTGCAGTGTTCCAGTAGCCTAATTAAATAAGCCAGATTTTCTTGGTAAAAGTTACACAACTGACATTGGAGAGTCTAAAAGACATTCTGGTGTTGTCTAGTTAATCGTGTCATTAAAGCTAAATTCCTCCTGCTAACACTAGAGTACACTGTTGCTCTGTAGCCCATTGACAAGCCAAAACAGTAAAGTAAAACCTGGAGAGATTCCCCCACAACTGCCCCATACCAATGCTTCTTACTCACCCACAGCATCCAGAAATAAAAGCCTAAATTCTCAGATAAGTTTTCAAATTAAACATCAGTGTATACTGGATAATGGAGGAGCTTAATAAGGCTTGCTCGCCTGTCTGTACCTCAAGTAGGAATATTACACGAATTGGATGAAATTTAACATGTTCCCATTTCTTTATTATTAAGCTGAATTTATTTTTCACTTCATCTCAGAAAATAGATGACGCAACTGTATTTAATAGTGGCGAATAGCTAAAGACAAAGCCTTCATGTTGTGTTAAGGAAGACTTGATAAGCAAGGTGCTTTAAAGAAAGTGCAATTAATTAAAGTCTTTCAAACCCAACACGCTGGAAAGTTATAGTTGTATTTGCAGGAAAGTTCAACACTGACAAACAAATGTATATAAATGGAAGGACAGAGAAAGAGAGAGAGAAAGGATAAGAGGTTACGTTTTAACATAGTGTTTCATCACGCTCTTGCAACACTATGTAAGTACACTCACTCTCTCTCTCTCTCTCTCTCTCTCTCTCTCTCTCTCTCTTTCTCTCTCCTTAGACCTTAAGTAAATAATACATGAATCAGGTCATATTTCACACTGTCATAAATATTTTATAATGCTGAATTAATATGGTGATCACTAACTGGAAGAACAAGTGTAGGTCTTGATGTGTGTGTGTGTGTGTGTGTGTGTGTGTGTGTGTGTGTGTGTGTGTGTGTGTGTGTGTGTGTGTGTGTGTGTGTGTTTAAAGGCTCTACAGGAAGAAATTTGAAGTCATTTGAAATGACTACTTGTCAACTGAATATGTTCCTAGCATTGATAATGGTTATCCAGGTCCTTTATACTCCAGTATAATATTATAGTTTTGATATGAAAAGCATTTTATAAAGCCAGGTTTGAATATTTAAACTTATAAAATAGGAGTGAAGAACAAATGAGTATTTATGAGTTGGGAGGAGAAAGCTATAGTCCTACAGCTATATATAGAAATGAATAGTCCAGTATATTTCCAACCTAATGTTAATCAGTGTATGTCGGAGTAGCACAGATGAGAATGCACTGATAAAAGAACAGATTAACATGTTTGCTCATAGCTCATTTATAATGGAAATGTAAGGGCTGTTGTTCAAGTGGCAACCATTACACTCTTACAATAAAGATCTGAGAAAATGCTGTTCTTGTGTCATTTTATTGAACATTTCATTAATACAGTGGAAAATATTTCTGATTATGTATGGTTTTGTGGTGTGCATATTCAATCAGACCCACATAACACATAAGTGCATCCTTCCATCTCTGAAAGGTCACGCTATACAGATTTCGGGCAGCATTTATACATTTGACTGAGCTATTCTACAACAATATGTTTCACTTAAACTGACCCATCTACTGCCTTTAAATGTAAAATGTGTCAAAATTATTGTCTATATATACACTAAATATATGGTATATTGAAAGTTTCTTCCTCATGTTGTCTCAGGGAGTTTTCCCTTGCTTATGTTGCCTCTGACTTTTGGTCATTAGGGATCTAAATCTATACCTGTATGTCCATTGTTAAAAGCACTTCAGAAAAAAAAAACTTCAGCCTAAATTTGGCATCATGAAACATCATAACTTATGTATAACATACAGTACTGCTTATATGCCTGTTTTTGCAACCAGCTTGATTCATTTATTAAATTAAAAGTATATTGATAAGCCAAAAGAAGGTTTCACCACCAACATTGCAGCACTGCTTAAGATTACATGAAAGCTGTCAGCCACGAACAATGACAAGCACTTGAAGAATAGATGTTTCTGTCTTGCCTAATGTCTGTTTGTGCAGGAACGCCTCCTGTTTGGCATGAGTGGGGAGCTGGAAGCGTAATACTGATATTTAACACACTTTGCAGTCAGACCTGGATTTGACGAACAGAATATGGGTTTGGAAATAGACTTCCTCCATGTAGGAGATGTGTATTTTCACATGAGTATGGATGAAGGAGATTGAGTTGCAAAGATATACCACTGAAGAAGAGCAGCACCATTGAAATGGGAGCGAATCGAAGGGAAGAAGACACAAGGCCACTAGGACAGAAATCGACTGAGCTGCCATAACTAGGAGTGCATGTGTATTTATGAAGTATGTTCCAGTCTACTGAGTGCTGTCTAGGATCAGCGTGTAATACTTCCTAATACAGCAGTCATCGCTGTCAGATATGGGCTATGGACCACACTGATGCCGTATAGATGGCTTATTTTATAGTTGGCCTATTTATATAGAGTTATTTTACTGTAGCATGAAATTACCATAGCTTGAGGAGCAGGTACCTGCTAACTTTGGATTAGGTTGCAATGTGATGTACAGTCAGGACCATAAGTATTTGGACAGTGACACAATTTGTAATTTTGGCCACCACAATCTATTTGAAATGAAGCAGTCAAGGTGTGATTGAAGTGTATGCTTTCAGTTTTAATTCAAGGGGTTTAAAATATTGCATTAACTGTTTAGGAATTACAGTAATTTTTTCTATTAAAATTTTTTTTTTTTCTTGAAAAAAGAAAGAATTCTGCATTCATCCACTTTTGTTGCTGAGCTTGCCAATGCATTCCTTCTTTTAACTGTTGATTTGACCACTCCTGAAGTTTCTGCTATCTCTCTGTTTGTTTTGTTTTTCAACCTGATGATGGCCTCCTTTACTTGCACTGACACTTCTTTGGGCTGCATATTGAGAGTTCCTTTGAAAGGCCACCAAATGCAAAGTCAACTACAGACCTTTCATCTTGTTAATCTGTCATGAAATAACCAGGAAACAGACCTCACCTGGCCATGAAACTACTTATCAGTCAATTGTTCAATTACACTTGAGCCTGTGAAAATGGAGAGACTCTGTAAAAAATGGCTATAATTCCTAAACAGTTAATGCAACATATTTTTAACCCCTTAAATTAAAGCTGAAAGTCTACTGTTATGTTATTTACGTATTGGAGGTTAGGACGGATGCAAGTGCAGTTCAAGAGGTATATTAGAGAGAGAGACAGGCAGACAAATCTGAATCAAAAGAGCGGTCAAATAACAGGCAAAAGGTCAGGGGATCTACAAACAGGCATAAATAGGGCGAGGCTATAATCAGAATCGGGAAACGAGAAACGAGGTCAGTGGACATGAAACAAAACGAGAAACGAGAAACGCTTACTATGCATTGTGCTATGAGACACAAGGGGTTTAAATGACAAACATAATGGGTTAAACACAGGACAGCTGAAAACAATGATGTTACACATTCATAACAACCAATGACAAAACAGGAACAGAACATAACCATAACAAAAGCCTGTGTCCAAAGTAAACAAAGTCAATGTCTTTAAAGAACCAAAAGAGCTCTTTACTAAGAGCTAAGAGCTCGTGCATCGGGCTTGCGCCTTTGAATTCGCGCAACAGGCTTGCGAAACGAGCTTGCGCTTCCGTTTTCAGAGCACGCTTCAATACTGCAGCGCTGACTCAAGGGGAAATCATGACATCTACACTTCATTCACATCTTGATTGCTTCATTTCAGATCCATTGTGGTGGTGTAACAGAGGCAAAATTACAAAAAATTATATCACTGTACAAATACTTATGGATTTGACTGTACATGTTCATACTGTGCTGTTAAGTTCTCAGTTCTGATTGGTCAGAAGGTGTTGAGTAATATTCTGTAATCACAGCTCTTATAATAATGGTTGTTAGCTGGTTGTAACTTAAATCACTGGTTTGTATTAGTGCACTACTCGGTAGTAACAGCTTATTTACAGGAACTTATGGTAGATGCCCACATAATCACACGAAGACTAATAATAAACTAATTAAAAACATACTCTGTCATTTACCAAAGAAAAAATGCATAATTGTTGATATGGTGAAGCTTTCTGTCAGGAGACTTTCAACATTTATCAAGGTATCTACAGGTTAAAGATCATGAAATTTAAGATATTTAAGCGTTTGCAAGGCAAAAATCATGAAAAATCATGAATTAAGCCCAAATTCACAGTTTTAAAAAATGGTTTAAAAACTACACAAATCAAAACTACAAAATCAAGAGCATAAGCCTACTTGGATGCCTCTGGACATGTTTATTTTATTATAATGTACATTTATGTATTTTCTTTTGTAAATACATTTAATACATGTAATACATTTATTATTTATATAGAACATACACAAAGAGCATACTACTAATACAATACTACTAATTAAAAATGCAAAGCACTGTGCAAACCAACACAGTGAGAGTTAAGATTTAATTAAACTTCAAAAGGAACTTTAGGGATAAACCATTTTAAAGAAACAATCCCAATAATACGACACAGCAAAAATACTGCTTATGTGTGCGAATTACCATGACTGAACTTGTTTATCTCACCAATACCACATGAGAAGGTCCATTTCCTTGGTTCTTTTGTTTAGACTCTCCTCAAACATGTCCACAAACACTCCCTTGTTTACTGCCCTGGCAAGTGTATTTTTTAATGAATGGAGCCAAACCAAACCTGGTGATGTAGGCAGACTTGTCTTGTCCACATATGAAGGTTGGGGAAACTGAGTTGATGTTGTCATTAGAAGTGTATGAGTGATGATTCACCATTGTCAGTAATCCCCAGATAACCTCAGCTTTCAGTGTTGGCGCAGAGCCGCAGATTGATTGAATGTTGAATGATTGCTGGGTGGAAGTTGTTGCTTGTACGCTAACAGTTTCAGTAGTAACACTGAAAGCTGGGTTGGCTACCTGGGAGCAATAGGGAGCAATAGGATTTCACTGATGAGCTCACACATATTTTTTGTGCTTTCCCCCATGCATGTGCGATTCCACAGCCTTAACACCCACAGAATCAAGTTTAAAGCATTTCTTACAAATGCTGCAGTGGGCGTCTGCCGAAGTGGAATAATTTCTCTGTATTGGTTTTAACCAATCCTGGAATTGATTATTTTCAAGCCATTTGCTGTTAAATTTACAATTCCCATTACTTCATGTCTACCTCAGCACGTCCGATACTGCTCTAGCGACTCTGTGAGCATGCAAATCAGTTACCAAAATAAGCATCAACCAATCAAAAACACGTTTGCTGTTTCAAGCATCTCCTCTGTTCGCGCTCCAAATTTTAAAATCTCCATGATTGATTTTTAAGAATCTTCCCATCAGCACTATTTATGATATTTAAAAAATGTTATGGCCTTAAATTTGTTGAAAGTGAATTTAATGCTTTTCCAGCTTTCAAGGAGCCGCGGGTACCCCAATAATGGAAGGAGTCTTGGGTATCTGTGCTTTGTTACAGTCAGTACATTATGCACCATAGGACAGTCTTCAGGACAGTGGACTTTTCCTTTTCCTCTGAAACATGACAAGCAACTTTTTTGTCATATTAACTTAAAAAAAGAGGAAAAAAGGTAAAGGAATGGCTGTATATAGCTACAGGAACTAATCTGTGTTGTGGATGTTCTATTATTATAATTGTAACTATAAATGGATAAAATATATGATGTTCAAAACTGTAAAAGTTGGTAAAGCACTACAAGAGGGATAAAACACTTCGTGATGTGGTATTATTGTTATTTGTTATAAAAAAACATTTTGGTAATAGTAACTCTGCTTTGCATCATGCTGCCTCATTACTATTCTGTCCTGACATGTTTTATTCCCTCTTAAGGTAATCAAAAGGTGATTAGGCTTTATGCTGTAATAAGGAGGCTGGGATTGAATGCTGTTTTACTCAGCAGTCAATGGTTATTTCTTGGAAACAAAAGCATTACAAAATAGGTAAAACTTTGAATCAGTATTTGTTGAAATGGATATATCAAACAACCCATCTTTATTGAGGAGATGCCAGGGAAAGCTTTAATTCAATATCTGTGTGCAGTTTTGAATGCAATTTCTTTAATAGTCAAATTAGTCTGGTCTCTTATTGTTTTATTTCTGAATATTTTTTCTTCATTTCAATTCATTTTAATTTTTCCTCCTTGAAGCGAAATTGTTAAAGCGAAGCACAAAATGCTCTGACACCATTTCTCATAAAGCGGTTGATGAAATTGCATTTAAAAGAGAAGGGACGCCATAAAGAAAAGGACTGACACAATGCTGCAGCTGCCTTGTCTCAAAGCAAGAAAGTCTTCAATATTAAAAGAGAGGAGTTTTTATGTTGTGCTACAAAAGCAGACTTGAGAGGAAATATGCTCCAACTAATTAAATACTTTCAATTAACAGTGCTTGAAAGCTTGCAGCAGCAAAATAGAACTTGAAAGCTGACAAACAGCTGTTCACGTACATAAACAAGAAAGAGAAAAGATCCTAATAACTTAAGTTCAATGACGCATCAAAAGCTAGATCTGCAGTAAGGTTTGAATGCTTTTGCTATTCAAGCACGTTATATGAATTTACTGCATGAGGTTTATCACATGGTTGACCGTGTGTACACTGTCAATCACTCAGACCATCAGGTTATTAAATTTAATTCTTTATGACCACCGGCATAGGCTACTAAGGCAGAAATTACTAGCCCATCACTGTCTGGCTCCTCAACACCCTGAATAACATTTGACTTCTTTCACTGGCTTCCAGTTAATCTCACCCTGCACCTTTACTGCTGTGTTGATGACTAACTCTTCCTGATAGGGGCCATCACACCTCTCCATGTGGGATTTTAATCACGACCTCACTTGAAATGAAAACGTGTTCTCATTCAACAGGATTTGCACAAAAGCTGTCAAGTGTTGAGAAGTGTAGAAGTGTGGAGAACTGAGGAGTATAGGTTAGTTTAATGCATTAAAATGCATGCTTTTTCAAGGCATTCATTTGTTCTGTGTTTATTTCAAAAGCAACTTAGCAAGGTTTTTGCTGGCACATGACTCAGTTTCTAATTAACACCTGACATTTCATAGTTTAAAATAGACAAACTGACAGTTACATGTTCGTCTAAAGCTGAAACTTGATAACAAGGGTGTAACTTTTGATCTGAAGGTGCTTTATGTGTGTATTCCTTGTAGATATGAAAGGGCAATTTAATTATAAGGCTTAAACTATGAGCTACTCCCACTTCAGCTACCGTCATAGCTACAGTTACACTAATATTACAAAAGAAAATAGCTAGTGGGTTACTTCATGGGAAACATAATTATCAGATAGCAACTGGTTTAATGGAATGTTTAATGGAGCTATCTCATTTCAGTGGATCTCAATGAAACAGGTGAAATAGAACAAGTGGGCAAATTACTAGCTTTATTATTACTCTGAATCTCTCTGTTGGGGATGTTAACTTGCAAAGAGAAGATAAAAATACCAAATGGGTAATACACTCTTAAGAACATCTTGGTCAACAATTCAACACATACAGTCCACAGATTGATGACATCATTATGTTGTTTAGGCTCTTAAGTCCAGTGCATTGGATTTAACATGATATGGTGATTACAATCTACAAAGCTTAAGTGCAAATATACTGTATGCCCACATTTTGTAAACCATGTAGGATGTTTTGTAAACTATGTAGGAACTACAGCTGTTTTTATCAGTGGTGAGAAGTGTCCAACACACTGAGTAAAAGTACAGCAACTGTAAAATAAATAAATAAATAAATAAAATAATAAAATTCATTAGTTAAAGGTGAAAAAGTGAAGTACTGCTGTCATGAATAAAATTACTCAAATAAGAGTAAATAAGTTGTCGAGTGAAAAAATATTTGAGGAATTACTTTACAAATTACTTAAAAAAGAAATGTCTTACATGCGTCTAGCTACATAGTGAGCAATAAAGCAAAGCTTACATTGAGGTGAACTCTTTAGTTTAATATAGAGCGTTCATACAATAAAACCCTCAAAAGATTTCACTTAGCTATATGGTTTACCTGTATATGTTTGCACATGTTGAATGTAAAGCTCTGAAATGTCAATATCTCCACAGGTCTTGGCTCATATCATTTGATACCTGATAAATGGAGGGCATGGTGGCTTAGCGGTTAGTATGGTTGCCTCGCACCTCTGGGGTTGGGGATTCAATTCCCACCTCTGCCCTGTGTACGTGGAGCTTGCATGCTCTCTCCATGCTTCAGGAGTTTCAACCAGGTACTTTGGTTTCCTCCCCCAGTACAAAGACATGCATTGTAGGCTGATTGGCATCTCTAAATTGTCCATATTGTGTGAATGTGTAAATTGTGCCCTGTGATGTGTTGGCTTGATTAAAAAAAAAATTTATCAAGTAAAAGTAAAGGAATAATTACACTCAACAGGTACCATTACAGTGTCACATGTAGTCAATGTATTTAAGTGTAAATGTATTTTATTACTTTACAGCCCTGGTTTTTATACGCTGTACTCCCATATTATAGATCCAATAGTAACTGGATAAATGCTACTCAGTCATTCCTTGGTAAGTTGTGTATCATTAGCATATGATTAGCTCACATCTGAGAGATCTAACAAAGCTTCTTCTAGGTGTCTTATTGCCATTTGCAGCTTGTTGCTGCTGCCGCTACATGATGACTGAAGAAGTATTAATGCCAGATCAGATATGTCCACATCAACTATTTGGCATGACACACAGTTAAGATGGAAAATTTACTGGCATGTTTACAACACAAGATGAAAGCAGGAAGAGGAAAAAGTAAAGCCATTAATACCAATAATAAGCAAAGCCTTCTTAATCTAAGTCTTATTCTTAAAAATGTCCTAGTCCTACAACAGCAATGTAATTCTATAAGCACTTAAAAAAAATAGCAATATTACTATTTAAAAGGTATTTAAGAACTTATGTTAAAAGTTATGTCAATATTTACTGAGGAAACGTTTTCAGAGATGGTTTATGCAGCTATTTAAATCGATTCAGATTATCCTAATCACCTGCCTGTTTTTTCAGTAGTGTTTACATGCATTGTCTTGGTATGATTCAATATGAGGTTTTTGAATAGTGTCTAGGCCACCACCTTTAAACACAAGCACTTGCCTTTAACCCCTTAGAAAAACAGGGAATGCAGACTGAACAAGGAATTATTGATGTCAGATGTAATAACATTTAATTCAAATTGTCAAATTAATAAAACAATGACAACATTCTTGTTAATGAATTCCATTCTTCTGTAATGAAAACCTGCCAGTGGCTTGAAGGATATGCTAAATGAGCACTTATCTGATACTATTATGTTTATGGAGTGTAGTTCATAATTTTATCCATAGAAATTGGTCCTTGAGATAAACAATGTCTCTGATTAAGATACTCTGTGCAAAAACAACCTTTTATGTGATGATGCTATTAATTAATTGTGTCCTATTTGTGTATTTGATCATGCCTCAAATGGCACTGCATAGTTATTTTTGGGCATATTTACAAGCCAAACCATTCATTTCAGTGTCACATACTGTGACAAACTGATCAAACTGCCGCCGGTAGTGCTGGGTATAATACTGTTCCTTGCTTGACCCAATAACATACAAAAAAACTAAAAACAGTATAATACAGAATTGTGCATAACTGAGACACACTTCTGTTATAGTTAAAGTTTACCCCACATGTGTAACTGTTGAACAAATTCTGAATGGTGTTTAGGTCTGTAACTATGTATGAGGTCACAATTTTATGCACACAGATGCACACCTTTTGGTAATAATCCTCACTGTGCATATGTAACTCAACATATTCATATATAAATGCAAGAATACAACATACAGTAGATGGAAACATACAACAGACATGGAAAATTTCACATGCTCATTTTATTATTGCTAGATGATCAGTTAGAAAATTTGACAAAATTACATTTTTCATTCATTTGTTTTTGCTGTAGACTATTATAAGTGCTGAAGACATTTGGGTTTGAGAATAAAAGATGAACTGGAGAAGAGAGTTTATAATTTCAGCTTTTATTTCCTGTTATTCATATCTACAATGCCTTCCACTAATATTGGCACCCTTGATAAATATTAGCAAAGAGGTCTGTGAAAATTGTATTATGTTTTGATCTTTTGTTTAAAAAATTCACAAAAATACTCTGCTTTCATAGATATCATACAATTTCAAACACATTTTGTATCAGAACACACAATTTGTAGGCAAGAGAAAATATTGGAACATGCGACTGACAGATGTTTCTTATTATCCAGGTGTATCCTGTTAGAT
Source organism: Ameiurus melas (assembly GCA_012411365.1). Lineage (NCBI taxonomy): Eukaryota > Metazoa > Chordata > Actinopteri > Siluriformes > Ictaluridae > Ameiurus > Ameiurus melas. Next base: position 18,453,147 of record CM022767.1, read on the forward strand.
TGATTGTTTAATCAATAAATAGCTCTGAACATCTACTCTTGGTTTTAGCCTTCAGTTTCACCTGTGAAGACTGCATTTGTTGTTAAAAAGGGTAACCCAACAGGAAGATTAGAGAGCTGCGTATGGGAGAAATGCAAGCCATTTTGAAGCTGAGAAAAGAGGGAACGTTAATCAGAGGCATTGCACAAACATTGAGCATAGCCAATACAACAAATTGGAATGTCCTAAGAAAAAGAAAGGAACCACTGGTGTACTGAGGAACAGACACCGAATGGGTTGGCCAAGCAAAATAACATCAGCTGATGACTGAAACATTATAAGAGCTTTCTAGAAAAACTTCAAAACAACAGTCAGTGGCATCACCAACAAACTTCACAGGGCAGAGGTGAAGGTATCACAATCCATCTTTCAAAGAAGACTTTGAAATATAGCAGAAATATAAAGGCCATACCACAAGATGCAAACCACTTATCAGCAGTAAGAATCGGAAAGCCAGATTGGAATTCCAAAGAAATACAGAGACGAGCCACAAAAGTTTTAGAACTAAGATTAACCTTTACTTTACAGCAAGACTTATCTGCGCCTATACTTTTGCTCACCAAAAAATTGTGTGGTCTGATACAAAAGGTTGTATGTTTTATGTCATTTAACATGACGTAAATACTAGAAAATAAAAGCTGAAATCCTAAACTCTTGTCTCTCTCTTTAGCTCACTTCTTTAGCTCTCAAACCTAAATATCTTTAGTGTATAGCAAAGACAAATAAATTGGTCTTGCCGTTCCAATAGTTTCCAGGGGAACTGTATATGCAATCATATAAGGAGCTTGCCTTTTTCACACAAGATGAAAAACACATGAAGCAGAGCACAGGTTGAGGGGAATTCTGCAATTAGTCTGTCACACATCGTCATACTCCTGATGCACTGTTTGACACACAATGAGAAAAGTAAAGCAAATAGGAATTCCCTCATCAACATCACTGATATTTAACCAAATCACTTGGATGACAATTGTATTTAGAAGAAGATGCATAATTTCCTTCCTTTGACTCTAATCCCTGCAGATTACTGTAAGTGGCAGATAGCTAGCTGTAATGTTAGTTAGAGCTAACAAGGACAAACAGAGTCAAAACACACTGTCTCTGAAAAGTGTGCCAAATCCCCTATTTGATTGAGCTTTAGCTATTCCAAAATCCCTATATGTTTGATCTATAGCAAGCAAATTATAAGTTAATGACACAGCTAATGGTGAGATAAATACTGCTAACGGCCTGTATATGCATTCATTATCTAAATGTCATCCCTGCCTTAATACATCCATGCATCCAAATGGCTTCCTCTTACACCTGCTTCAAATTGTGAAGTCAGTAAGACAAAAAGCCTGCTCTTGCTTGGTCTGTTCTATGGACAGATGAAATTAAGATGAATCTGTATTGGAGTGGTGGAAAGAGGAATGTGGGGAGCTGCTCATGATTCAAAGCATCCCATATGAGTGGATTGACTCACTCACCTACACCAATAATGTGAATGCCAATGGCAATAGCTTGATGATTTCTGAAACATCCTAGCTGCTCAGTTCGAAGAAAAGCTCATTGAATCTTTCAGCAGGAAAATGACCTAAAATGTACTCCTAAATAAATGGAACGGTATTGACTGGTCAAGGTAATGAACCTGTATGAACATGTATGTACTTTGGCTGACAAGACAGAAAGTAAAACATCCCCGAATTGAAAATGACTGCATTATAGACCTGGTAGATCATTTTAAGAGTAAAAAAAACCAAAAAAACAGATGCTAATGTTTATGTTTACTCAGACAAGAATTTGTAACCAAATTCTAAAATGGTTATTTTATTAGATTTTTTTTGTTAATTTGGACCTCAGAAATGAGTAAGTATTCCATGTAAAAAGGTTGCCGTATCTATAAAATCTCCCCATTATAAATCATAAATACCCTTAAAGCTGATATCCTTATAGTTAGTGAGAAATTCAAGCATGAAAATCAGAACCAAAAAGGATACAGTCCAAAATTGCACTGCATTTTCTTCAAAGAACGTTGTTATTTCATCCCACTAAAACAAATCATAAACTTTTCAATTTTGACAACAAAGATAAAGTACTCTGATTACGATTATATGCAAATGAAGCCTAATTATCATTTGGTGCTTAAAATATTTTCTCATTACTTTTAATTCTTTGCAACACCTGGTTTTTTTTATTAATATGGAATTTTCCACCAGGTGTCTCTGTCAATCATTTAAATCAGTTTCTCCGTGTGCATGTTCACCCTGCACAACTGCCTATTTCTCAGAATAGAAACCATATGCTAAGGTAATTTATCATTCTGTCTAAACAAACAGATATGCTATAACAAAAAACGAGGAGCGAGTTGGAGAGCAGAGTTCAAATAGAAAATTGAAGGGGGGAGGAGAGCATCATTACTGTTGGATTGTATGTTCTTGAGAAAAAGACACATTTGCTTTGTGGGCTCTGATACGTAGATTATGCAGAAAATGAGAAAGTAAGTACACAGACATATATACAGTGGGGTCTAAAAGTCTGAGCGCACTAGTGAAAATGCTTCTATTTTGCATTATTTTCTAAATTAATACAACAAGTTTCATTACAAATTATATTATTAACAATAGCTTGAGTACAAAGAAGAATCTTTACATGAATTTCAGAGTTTCTTAGTATTTGCCATTGTACATTTTTTGCTTTAATGCTTTAATTTTAAGTGTGCACCCAAGCTGGAATGGTCTAAATAAGTTTGTGCAAAGCTTATGATCCTTTTGTACAAAGCAGTTAACATGGTTAACATTACACATGATTACATTTAAATAGACCTATAAATACCTAGAAACAGTGCAGAATCTTGAATCTTAAATATTCAAGATATTGAACATTTGTTAATTTTTTTTTTATTATTCTAATACCTTCTGTTTATTTCCAATTAAAAATTAAAAATACAACCCCAGATTTTCAATGTGGTCTCAGACTTTCGGACACCACTCTGTATATATATATATATATATATATATATATATATATATATATATATATATAAAGAAGTTGAAGAAGCTAATTGCTGGTTTTAAATACAAAGGCTGAGGAAGCTCGGTGTGGTGAATGTGATGAGACAGACACATTTTCACCGAATTAACTCATGCTTCTTATTTCATTAGAATGCCATGGAGAAGATGTTATAAATGGAATGAAGTGCCATTTTATTTAAAACATGCATGCACACACCATCGCGTCCTCTCTCTCAAAAGAATACTGCATATGCTTATGCTTGAATGAATGTGTGTAAATATGTGCATAGAGTGTGTATAAGACATACTTTAATTATTCTAATCCTGTCCTCTTTGAGCTCCCTGCTGATTTAAACACGTTTTCAATCCTTTAAACGGGCAACACAAAAGCTAAAGTCTTATCCCAATGTGCACAAAGTGTTCCTCTTAATAAATCAAGCAACAAGCTGCATAGACTGGGAAAATATGACTAACAAGATTTCTGCATCCTATACATAACCACAGAAATTCACATAGCGGTTGATTGATATTTAGACCTCAAACCCAAAGCTAATGGCTTGTTAGGCATAAACTTAATGTTAGCTCAACATTAATTAAATGTCTTCTTTTCCCTAAGAGCCCTGAGTGAAGTATACTGAATCTATCACTCATCCGAGTTACTCTACCACTCCCTGCACTCAGCCACTAATCTGCTCTAACCAGCCATGCATCTCTCTCTTTATCTCTCTCTCTCTCTCTCTCTCTCTCTCTCTCTCTCTCTCTGTCTCTCTGAGAGTAGTGATTTACAAGGCTTTAAAGCCTTGTTAGCGTGGGCTGGGTTTAATTGGTTTAACCTTGCTGCTGTTACAGTAGCCATTATGCTGGAGTTGGCTGCAGAGAGCACAGGCGGTGGAAATGACAACGCCTGTCACTACTGCTTAGCTTCATATGCATTGTCTTGGTACGATTTTAGCCTGTTAACATTTTTCAAAAATCTTGTTGAAGAATAAAAGTGCTGTATTGCTGTCATTAGAGGTCTACATTGACAGGATGAGCAACACATCCTCAAACCATGGTACTGCCCATGGTACTGATCATATCAGCGATATGCTTTCAAATCATGATGTGATCATTAGAAAGTGTTAAATGTTTTAGGATTTTTCTATTATGGTTTTGGAAAACCCAAATCAGTATGTGCTGGTGGTAGTTAGGTCACTTCGAAACCACAGATAATCACTAATGTAGTATTATGTAATTTTTCCCTTGACGCATTTGCTACAGAAGATTATACTGATAATGACAAGTAACTAAGATATTAGTTTCTCAGCAGTTATTTTAAAAAGTGGTACTTTTTAAATTCATATTCATTTTCATAACATACACCACAGATATTTTTGATCAATCACGTTATGTATTTCTTGCTGGTTGCTTGGAAGCACAATTGATTTAAGGTTACTGTCTGCTAATGAATCCACTCTTTCTGCCACTGACCTGCACTGATTTTCTTTCCACTGAACAAATTTCATTCATTCGTTTATTAATTCATTCAATCACATATCTACAGTAAACCTTTTATCTTGGTCAGGTAGGGTCACTCCTGGGAACACTGGGAATACATTCTGAAGCGGATGCCATTTCAGTGAAAATAAATTAGTAAAACAGCCTTGTAGGCTGTTTGGCATTTCCAAATTGTCCGTAGTGTGTAAATGCGTGTGCGATTGTGCCCTGTGATCAGTTAGCACCCTGTTCAGGTTGTCCCCTTCCTTCCACAAGGTTCCCTAATTACAATTATAGAAGATGTATTGCTTTTGCAGGTGAGTTTTATCCATGTGTAGGTGCATGCATATTTTCAGTAAACCACTGACATGGCTGAAATCTGAAAGACTGATATCCTAAATATTTACAGACTATCCATTTCCACATCAATAAAATGTGGAAACATTAAAAAAATTTATGAACGTCTTAAATTTATTGATACATAAATCTACTTTTACCTAACCTAAACTAGGTTCTACTTTTATCTAGGTGTACCCATCTTCATTATCTAGTGATATTATAAGTCCTAAACACTGTGCAGTTTGCTCTTTCATGAAGTTTATTTTGTAACCGACTCCATACTACAGTAGGCCTATAGGCTGAAATATAGCCCATGTGCTATTTAGATGAGCATACACTCCAAAGTAAAGTATGAATATTGGGATTCTAGAAAAAAAAACAGAAAAAAAACCTGTTTGTGCCACACATAAAAGTGTGACAAATTAAAAAAATATATAAAAAATAGAATATAAAAATATATTCTTGGTGCATGTCTTTCATGCAGGTTACAAAAGGTCATATTAAAACAGTGGTCACACAGGACACAAATACAAAAACAGTGAAATGGTGAAAAAGTCTGCTCACCTGAATGGAAGATGTCGTGTTACACAAAAAAAGGAATTTGCTTCTCCTTTCATCTGGTTAAATTTTAACACCACATATCTGCTAATCTTGAAAGTATGGGTCAATAAAAAATAAGCGCATAGTTGTGTTAATATCTTTCTGAAAGATTGAAATGCTTATTTTTTTTTTATTATAAAAAGATTTTTTTCTGCTATTCAGTCCATATGTCTCTTTATCACTCACAAATCAACAAACTAACTAGCAGGATAAGAACCACTACACTCCCTCCAAAAACTTGTCAAACCATGAGCCACCCATAATTGCCAGCAAGCTGCAGCTGAACGTAAACTAATTTGAACATAAATGTGCACTATATTTGAGTTTACTAACTACTATAAAAATTTAACTGTTGCGCCAGCAGATTCAAGATGGCATTAATTTACTGGTAACTCAAAACATATAAATAAAACTACTCTGTAATTCTGCTCAAAGTCCAATGCTGGCATGCGCAAGTAAAAAGAACATTTGCAACTATAAATCCGTATTTTGTTAGGGGGAATTTATCATGTGGAATGTTATGGTGTGTGATCACAGGCTATTTTTCTTATATCAGTGTACCAAGAAGAGCGCCCTAGCAATAGAATATATAACAAGCGCATACCAGCATAAAATACAACAACAAGTTCTCTACAGTTAAAATATACAGTATCTCACAAAAGTGAGTACACCCCGCACATTTTTGTAAACATTTGATTATAACTTTTCATGTGACAAGACTGAAGAAATAACACTTTGCTACATTGTAAAGTAATGAGTGTACAGCTTGTGTATCAGTGTAAATTTGCTGTACCCTCAAAATAACTCAACACACAGCCTATGTCTAAACCACTGGCAACAAAAGTGAGTACACCCCTAAGTGAAAATGTTCAAATTGGGCCCAATTTACCTTAGGATGTGAAAAAAAGAATTGTTGTTCTACATAAAGATGGACTATTCTATATGAAGATTGCCAAAACCCTGACACTGAGCTGCAGCACGGTGGCCAAGACCATACAGCATACTCTTAAAGGGGGTGCTCCTAATCTCAGCTTGTTACCTGTATAAAAAACACCTGTCCACAGAAGCAATCAATCAATCAGATTCCACACTCTCCACCATGGCCAAGACCAAAGAGCTCTCCAAGGATGTCAGGGACAAGATTGTAGACCTACACAAGTCTGGAATGGGCTACAAGACCATTGCCAAGCAGCTTGGTGAGAAGGTGACAACAGTTGGAGCGATTATTCACAAATGTAAGAAACACAAAAGAACTGTCAATCTCCCTCGGCCTGGGGCTCAATGCAAGATCTCACCTCGTGGAGTTGCAATGATCATGAGAACAGTGAGGAATCAGCCCAGAACTACATGGGAGGATCTTGTCAATGATCTCAAGGCAGCTGGGACCATAGTCACCAAGAAAACAATTGGTGTAACACTACGCCTTGAAGGACTGAAATCCTGCAATGCCCGCAAGGTCCCCCTGCTCAAGAATGCACATATACATGCCCGTCTGAAGTTTGCCAATGAACATCTGAATGATTCAGAGGACAACTGGGTGAAAGTGTTGTGGTCAGATGAGACCAAAATGGAGCTCTTTGGCAGCAACTCAACTCTTCGTGTTTGGAGGAGGAGGAATGAGGCCTATGACCCCAAGAACACCATCCCCACCGTCAAACATGGAGGTGGAAACATTATGCTTTGGGGGTGTTTATCTGCTAAGGGGACAGGACAACTTCACCGCATCAAAGGGATGATGGACGGGGCCATTTACCATCAAATCTTGGGTGAGCACCTCCTTCCCTCAGCCAGGGCATTGAAAACGGGTCGTGGATGGGTATTCCAGCATGACAATGACCCAAAACACACAGCCAAGGCAACAAAGGAGTGGCTCAAGAAGAAGCATATTAAGGTCCTGGAGTGGCCTAGCCAGTCTCCAGACCTTAATCCCATAGAAAATCTGTGGAGGGAGCTGAAGGTTCAAGTTGCCAAACCTCAGCCTCGAAACCCTTAATGACTTGGAGAAGATCTGCAAAAAGGAGTGGGACAAAATCCCTCCTGAGATTTGTGCAAACCTGGTGGCCAACTACAAGAAACGTCTGTCCTCTGTTATTGCCAACAAGGGTTTTGCCACCCAGTACTAAGTCATATTTTGCAGAGGGGTCAAATACATATTTCCCTCATTAAAATTCAAATCAATTTATAACATCTTTGACATGCATTTTTCTGGATTTTCTGGTTGTTATTCTGTCTCTCACTGTTCAAATAAATCTACCATTAAAATTATAGACTGATCATTTCTTTGTTAGTGGGCAAACGTACAAAATCAGCAGTGGATCAAATACTTTTTTCCCTCACTGTAATATGGAAATCTATGCTGCAACACCGCTTCCACACCTAGTGGAAGTATTGACCTACTGCAGTATAGTATGCTCTTATCAAATAAAAGACTGGCAAGTAAAAATTAAAACAAGCTAGTGGGCTGTATGTGTAGTTTGTCTATGCACGTGTTTGTCTATGCACGTGTACCCAAATACAAATACATTATTCAGAATGAACAGATAACATGTTTTAAACAGATACAAATACAGACATTAACTGGAAGCACTCTATTAACATGAATGTTTGTCAATCCTTAATAACGACCAGGTCAGGGTCATGGTGATTTCAATTAGGCTACTAGTTTGTCCATTTTTTGGTAAATAGAGGCAACTTAATTTATTAGGAAATACTATGGGAAGGTATAAACAAAACAATGACTGTGCAAGCAGGATAGAAAACAGTCCTGTGCACAACACTAGGTGAGACTAATTGTGAACTCAACTGATGTAGCTGAGCTTGAGCAGCAGTCAGAGCCAGAATTCACAGACCCATGCTGATAGTGCTGACATTTCAATCTTTGGGTCTTTTCTGGTGTTTCTGGGGGCATATTGGTAGGATTCAAATTTGATTAAAACAAAAATCCTTCACATATAGGCCGTGACCATTGTAGGTTTTAATCTGAATACAGATACCGATGCAAATATTTGCAGCAACATGCATATACAAATACAGATTGTTTCTGTGCAGTACACCCCAAGTGTAGTATCTTCTGGATTCTGTAAAATGAAATACAAATATCTGTGCAATTGTCAGTTTTATCTAGGTCTGGGCCAGCAGGATCCTTTCACTCTCTGTATGCCTCTTCACTCTTTGTCATTTCTGGTAGTGTCATCATGTTGGGGAAGCTGAGGAAACATTGCGGCAGCACTTTATTTTAAACAGGAGGAGGCAATGTGTGTTTTATAGAAGATAAGTTGATGCAATGGTAGATTTTATACAGATAATATAACTAGCTTAGAAAACAACACTTAGAACTCTGTTCTAAAGCTACACAACTTTTCAAGTCTGCTAGAAACATGCTGTCAGCATCCAATGCAATAAATGTTTCTTCTCATTCAATACTGAAAGCTGTTTTTAGAAGAAAAAAAAAACCCCTCCTGAGTCAGTGCAGATGTAGAACAAAGCAGTGTGATATAGAGTTGATGGTTTCAGTGTTGCTTCAAGCCAACAGCTCCCTCCCCACACACTAATCTCTCCCACACACAGTCTGTTTGATGTCCAATTAATGAGACTTCAAGCTGCAAAGGGTCCCATTCAAACCTATTATCATACAGAACACTTTCCTACTTTCCTTCATCCTGGCTGTTTGCTAGGTGAGAGAGCAGCAGGATCTCTGTGCAGGAAAGGACATTGGTTTACGTTTCTGTTCTGTTGCATTACACAAGGTGGCTTGGTGAGAAAGATGAGTGGTATTATATCTTTTTTTATTATAGACTGCAAACATAAAAATGTTTTTGATTGGTTTACTTGTAGACTGTAAAGATTATTAAGTAAGGTTTATGACCAAAAATAAACAAAAGCTACTGTTACATAAGGTAAAAGGTTAAATTGTATTATATGGGTCTCTCCACTTATTTGCTGTTGTTAATTTTTCAGCATGTTCATTATCATTGCAAGATGGAGAGTCTACAGTATTGGAATTACCACTTTGAAAGTGGCTGGGTTAAAACCACAGGAACATTCAACTCAATTATTATTAATATTTATCATGTTCTTATCTGTTTTATTAGGGTTAGTTCTTCTTCTTCTACTTCTTCTTCTTCTTCTCCTTCTTCTTCTTCCTTCTTCTTCCTTCTTCTTCTTCAGAAAAGAATTCTGCACACCAAATGATAAGTCATACAGATGTGAAACTGTCAACGGGTAGCGCTCTGTGCCTTTACCCAAGCAAGTGAGATAGGAACAATCACCTTAATGGTGGCTCTATTGTGCAAATATTTTAGTGGTGCACATCTTGAGATCCATAAGTCTGACACGCAGAATTGTTGTTGTTTTTTACTCCTTCATGTAAGCTGAATTGATCTAAGCCCTCCCCACTGATTTCCACAATTATGAATTTATTATTCTTTTTTTATTTGCATAATATGCAAAACCTACTTTTGCAAACTTGTCTTGATTTTTTTCTTATCTTCACAATTGTGGTGTCAAATGACTCAGCAGAGTGTGAAACTAAATAATTATCAAAATATGTTGACGTGTTATGAATATGACCACCACATGTTAATGATTTCTAATGAGGTGGAGCCTGATTGGTTTGGGATTGTGTAAGTAGACAAGGTTGGACAAAAGTTGACACTAAGGTTCAATATGTTAAAGGTTATTATATTTGTATGAATAGCTAGTATTACAATTTCTGTTCATTTTCACAGTGACTGTACCTACATATTAAGCACACACATCCACTTTTAAAGTATAATTGTATACAGAAGTTCTACTTTAAAGTAAGTATACACTTTCTGTGGATGGTGAGGCTTAGCATGTGCTTCCTCTAAATCCCCAGGATGGCTAGTGTGTCTGTAATTCAGGATTGACTAATATTGCTGTAATGCCATCTTTTCCACCCAGAGAGCATGGACAATTATACTCTCTTGGACTCCATGGCTGTGGATGGGTGTAGCATTGTCAGGTGAACACTTTTCTGTTGTGCCACTCAGATGTCCAAACAGCTAGGTTTAGATTTTTGATGGGCTGGAATATCCCAACAAAAATATGGTACAGGAATTATTTAAAAGCTACAGAAGCCAAAATTTAAACTGACATTTTAAAGGTATTTATGAACTCCCATTTACCAACAATTATAGCAAGTGCAAACACATTTGGCCACATTTTAGTGAATGAGGAAGGTGAAGGGTATCCATCATATAATGGGGCAAAGTAGCACATGCACTCTCAACAAAATATAAATAACTTAACCCATATTTCATTAATTATAGGTATATAGAAAGTACATTTGATTAATTTACAAAGGTAAATATTAGATTCTATACATTCGAGAAGGGTTTTTAACAATGAAGCCCAATGGTTTCTGATGACTGTAATTAGCTTGTACTGTATATAAATGTTGAAAGCAATGGTTCTAATAACTGCAAGGTGCTGATTTTCCAGGTGTTACAAAAAAAATTGTCAGTAGTCCTTGGGCCCTGAAGAAATTGTTCACTGACTTTTTACTCTAAGAACATGATTTTGAATTAATGACATGCTTCCGTGGAGTTCTAATGAAAATTATAAAGTTTTTTAGAGGTCTTGGAAATCCCATATAAAGAGGTATATTAAGATTACTTACAGTTATTGTGCTTATGTTTACTGTATATTGAATGCATATAGTCCACTTGTCTATAGACTACTATAGACTACTATAGTCTGTAGTTGTGGTTAGAAAAAACTCTTGTCTGCCTAGATTTGTTATATTGCCTTTTTTAAACACGGCATACTCTCTTGGGTTAAATTGATCCCAAATACAAAACCTAGTATATTTTTCATGATTTTATTTATGTTTTTGGAAAACAACAAAAAGTTTAAGTTTTCTGGTTATGTATGGATATCATCACCTTTTTGAAAGGAATATTAAACCTTTTGCTAACTGGGGTTTAACCCGTTCATGCATGAATTATGAAATCCTGCTATTACTCCTCTTAAGGCACCAAAAATTTATTTTACCTTCGTTTTGCTTTTACATGTATTATTTTTTTTTTAATTAATTGAAGTGTCCACTTCAGTGGACTACAGGCATTTAAAAGAAGAATTGGTGTCCACTCTAGTGGCTTTTATGCAGTTCATTCTTGCAATTGCCAGAAAATGGCTTTTGAATAGCTGTCCACTCTAGTGACCACTACACATGAAAGGGTTAATTAAATCAAAAGAAAAAACAAAGCCAATTATTAGGTGAATGTCTTCTTCCACTTTTTCTTCTTCTTCCTCTTCTTCTTCTCCTTTTTCTTCTTCTTCTTCTCATTATTATTATTATTATCCATCCATCCATTTTCCATATTGCTTATCCTAGACAGGGTCGCAGGGAGCCTAGAGCCTATCCCAAGGAACTCTGGACAGGCGGGGTACACCCTGGACAGAGTGCCAACCCAGGGCACAATCACACACATATTCACATGCTACAGACAATTTGGAAATGCCAATCAGCCTACAATGCATGTATTTGGATTGGGGGAGGAAACTGGAGTACCCATAGGAAAACCCAGAATCAAGGGGAGAACAGGCAAACTCCATGCACACAGGGTGGAAGAAGGAATCGAATCCCCAATCCAGGGTGTGTGAGGCAAATGTGCTAACCAATAAGCCACCGTGCCCCCTTTTATTATTATTATTATTATTATTATTATTATTATTATTATTATTATTATTATTATTATTATTATTATTATTATTATAGAATTTGTTATTATTGTTATATTTACAGTATTTTCTTTACTCCAGACAAGAGAAAATGAAAAGGAAATCTCAGTGAAACATAACCTAGGTTCAACCCTGATTGATTTGCTTTTCTAGGTTATTCTGGACTCATCCAAAAAAAAGATGATTGTATAAGACTGCATTTAAAAATATAATAATAGTGTTATTTATGGAGATATAAAGATTTTGAAGAAATCAGAGTAATAGAAAATCACTGACTACATTAGAGAGAAGAGGTAGTGTCTCAGAAAGGACTCCTTCATGCAGAATTTGGACATTCTCTTTGCACACTGCCTATTATTATGGCTTTCCATGAGGAGCATGTACCGCTCCTGGTGTGGACCAACGAGCACAGAAGAAAAATGAAGCTTGCCTAAGACTCTAGCCTACTTATGTGAATCTTTCTCTTTCTTTCTCGCTTAGATGAGACAGTAGTGAGGTAGATAGGGCTGAATGTCACTGGTAATAAGGCCCATTGGGAGTGGTAGAGTACTGCAGCTCAGAGAGAAGATTGCAGGAGAACAATATGTGTGTGTGTGTGTGTGTGTGTGTGTGTGTGGAGAGAGAAAGAGAGACTGAGTAAGAGAGGAAGATTAACTATTAGTTACTGTGACACAAAGCAAATTGTGACATCTACTTAGCATAACAACATGACTGTTGTCAAACTAAAAAAAAAGAGGTATTTGTGGAATGAACAGATAGGAGTTTATATAAAATAGACAAGATCTTGAAAAGTTCGCATAAGAGAGTGTATTACTATAATGATGATTAAAGTAGAAACAAATATAAACAGTTCTTAGCAATGGAAAACGTAAAAGTAGACCAGGATCTAGCTATGAGACTATCACTTCTGTGCTCGTCGCAAGTTGTGTGTGTCCCAACCAACCTCCTGAGCACTCAGTGAACATACAGATACTTAAAAACACCCACACAAGCTGTTGCCATCCTCTGATCATTTACTTAACCCTTGGCTATGATGAAAACCCCCTGGGTCCTGGAGGTCTGGCTGGGGGTCCCAGGCGGTCACGCTCCAGTAGCCCACACATGCTGTGGTGTGCCTGGGATAATTTCACCCTCCACTGGTCTCTAGAGCTCAGCCTTAAATAAGAAGCAGACTCATCCAGCCCTCCTCTGCTCCATGCTCGCCTGAGCCGATAACGCCAAGATTTACAAGAGTATAACTTATGCTACTTTGTGTGTGTGTGTGTGTGTGTATATGTGTGTGTCTTCGTGTTTAGATCCTAGACGGAAAAACTGGAAATTTTCAGTCACAGGTATATGTTATTGCTTCAAGAATTACAACATGGAGCTGCAACAGAAAAAGTATGCAAGATTTAAACACTTTTTAAAACCAAAGGTTGAAAGGTGATAAGATCTACGATTTATCCATCTGTTTGTACTTTCTTTATTTTCTGCTTCTATCTTGATTAAAGTGCTTGTAGGTAGCTGTGGGAGGAGAGCGAGAAAAGACAGACATACACGCAGTGTGTATGGCTGCACGTGTGTGTGTCTGTAGATAAAGTATAAATGTCAGATGTAGGTTTGCTTGCATAGATAAAAAGCAGGAGTGATATCATGAGGCTCCTCTGATGATCAGGTGAGGCTGATAATAGTCCAACACCATGATAGCAGCTGTCAATCAAGTGACACTTTCGCCTCAGCTAACACATGAGCAAGATGATAGAGATACTAGTGTGGCTTCTCTCTCTCTCTCTCTCTCTCTCTCTTTCAATCTCTCTCTCTCACTCACTCACTCTTGCGCTCTCTCTGTGTCTCCCTGTCTTTCTGTTCTCCATTTCAATGATTGTCACATTTCATATTGGCACAGTGTAGATAGCTTGGGAATACTTATTGAATTAAACCTCCATATCATCACATTGCTAGTAATCTGATAGGTTTCCTGTGGGGATGTACCACATTCTTTGATGTCAGGGGTCTGAGGTGAGTCCACAAGATATCGATATCTACACAATCCTGGGGAAAAGTGAGAGAGTCTCATTAGTATTTGGATTCAGATATTTTAAAAACCTTTGTCTGTATTAACATCAAACTTTTCACCCAGTATCCAGAAACATTTGACCATTCAATTCGATTCAATTCAGTTCACTTCAGTTCAGTTAAGTTCATCCATCCATCCATTTTCTGTAATGTAATCCTACACAGAGTCATGGGGATCATGGAGTCTATCTCAAGGAACTCAGGGCACAAGGCAGGGGACACCCTGGACGGGGTGCCAACCCATCAGAGGCACAATCACACACATTCACACACTTTGGACAATTTGGAAATGCCAATCAGCCTATAATACAATGCATCCGGAAAGTGTTCACAGCACTTCACTTTTCCCACATTTTATGTTACAGCCTTATTCCAAAATTTATTAAATTAATTATTTTCCTCAAAATTCTACAAACAATACCCCATAATGAGAATGTGAAAGAAGTTTTTTTGAAACCTTTGCAAATTTATTAAAAATAAAAAACACAAAAGCACATTTACATAAGTATTCACAGCCTTTGCTCAATACTTTGTTGAAGCACCTTTGGCACCAATTACAGCCTCCAGTCTTTTTGAGTATGATGCTACAAGCTTGGCACACTTATTTTTGGGCAGTTTCTCCCATTCTTTTTTGCAGGACCTCTCAAGCTCCATCAGGTTGGATGGGGAGTGTCAGTGTACAGCCATTTTCAGATCTCTCCAGAGATGTTCAACCGGGTTCAAGTCTGGGCTCTGGCTGGGCCACTCAAAGACATTCACAGAGCTGTCCTGTAGCCACTCCTTTGTTATCTTTGCTGTGTGCTTAGGGTCATTGTCCTGTTGGACGATGAACCTTCGCCCCAGTCTGAGGTCCAGAGCGCTCTGGAGCAGGTTTTCATCAAGAATGTCTCTGTACATTGCTGCATTCATCTTTCCCTCAATCCTGACTAGTCTCCCAGTTCCTGCCGCTGAAAAACATCCCCACAGCGTGATGCTGTCTAAACCATGCTTCACTGTAGGGATGGTACTGGTCAGGTGATGACCGGTGCCTGGTTTCCTCCAGACATGAAGCTTGCCATTCAGGCCAAAGAGTTCAATCTTTGTTTCATCAGACCAGAGAATTTTGTTTCTCATGGTCCGAGAGTCCTTCAGGTGCTTTTTGCCAAACTCCAGGTGGGCTGTGGCTTCCGTCTGCCACACTATCAAACACCCAACCCTGGAGGTGCAAGGCAAACATACTAACCACTAAGCCACCATGCCCCTATCAGTTCAGTTCAGTTCAATTCAATTCATTTAATTTCAGTTCAATATGTATGGTTTTGTGACTATAAAAATTGAACTGAACTAAATGTATGTATAGTATTTTAACATTGTCACAAAGCAGATTCTCACAAATCCAGATGTAGATTTAGATCCCTACTGAACATGACAGAGGCTGCAGTGTGTCAAACTCCCTAAAACTACATGAGGAATAAACCTTAAGAGAAACCAGACTCAAAAAGGAGCCCATCCTCTTTAGGGTGACACCAGAAAGTGGGATTATGAATCATTACTTTCCTACAATTGTATACTATAAAGTCAAAGAGTACTAAGTGTGTTCAGATGATTGAACATACTAAAAATAGGATTCCTGGGATCTAATGAATTATGGATGAGTGTTGGATGTAAACTGTGTAAACCTTTAGAGTATCCATGTGTGACCATCTTTAGAGTATCCATGTGTGACCATTCACACAGAAGTAGAGGGTCTAGCATCCAACTTTTAACAGAGTGAAGAAATCATATAGCATTTTGCGGGCACACTGAAATGTCCTACACTTTTCATCAATCACTGTCTTTACGGTCATTACATTCAAGTAGCTTTAAGCACACAGTTATGAAGTGAAGTATTATATAAAAAAAGAACCTATGCAAAATCTTTAGGCATCTGAAATGCTTTTATTATTATTATTTTTAAATAAATGTGTTTTTAGATGTTTAGTCTATAGCTTTATATCTTCCACAGATTCGTTTTCCTTTTTATCCCTAGTTGTTTCCTCCTACTGTCAAAAAAAGATGTAGGTAGGTGAATTGGCTAGAATGGCTACAGCCTAGAATTAGCTAGGCTAAATTGCCCGTAGGAGTGTGTGAATGTGTGTACATTGTGCCCTGTGATGGACTGGCGTTTCAACTGGGGTGAATCGTCTCATTTCGGATTGGCTCTGGATTCACCATGTCCCTGACAAGGATAAAGCAGCTGTTGTAGATGAATGAAAGGAATAAATAATATCCATCCTTCCATTTTCTGTACCATGTATCCAACACAGGGTCAAGGGGGTCCTGGAACCTATCTCAGGGCACAATCACACACTACGGACAATTTGGAAATGCCAACCAGCCCACAGCATATGTCTTTGGACGGAGAAGGAAACTGGACTACCCAGAGGAAACCCCCGAAATAATGGGGAGAACATGTGAACTAACCCTATGGTGGAGGTGGGGATTAGAAATCCTAACTCCAGAGGTGCGAGGCAAATGTGGTAACTATTAAGCCACCGTGGTCCATGAATAAATAATATATGGATTAATAGTAACAGACCACTTTATATATATAAATATATATATATATATATATATATATATATATATATATATATATATATATATATATATATATATATATATATATATATATATATATATATATATATATATATATATATATTAAGGCAGTCTGGGAACTGCAGAAATGAAAGCCAAAATATGAAAGTGAAAATCTGCAGATGTGGCAAGTTTTCCATTATGCTTAGAACAACCTGTCAGCCAACCTTGTTATAAAACTACACAACCGAGTACCTGTCATGTAGTTATTTCTTTTTTAATGTTAAAAAAGTGGTTCAACCGAAAATTGCCTCGATTTAGCTTTTTACTGTTGATTTCTCTTTGCAATAAAATTCTTTGTTATTTAAAGCTTCAGTAGTTGAACTTTTGCCTCTCTATCACCATCTCTGTTTGAAACAGAAAATTGCAAGGTACTTGCGGAGTTAATTTTTACGTGGGTTGTGCTTCGGCACTGCTCCTCTGCGCATATGAAAAATTGCTCCAATACTTGACAACAGAGGTGGTGGTGGATACGGTTTTCTTGGAATGGAGGTGAGTTGCTCTCTCTCATAGCTAGCAGAAAATAAGTGCAATTTACCCCCTGACCATAGCAAAACAAACAACAAAAAACAGCATAGGAAACTACCTATTGAGCAATTGAAAAAAGTCTTCAAACCCTTCAGGTCTCTGAGTTGTCACCACCTCTCAAAAGCCATGCCGATAATTATTCTCATTTTAGTACGGGCTTCTGCGCATTCCATTTTTGATGGCAGGCTCTCCACAGTTCCAGGTTTCTTGGTTTCGACAACAGCTGATTCCCCAGAGGTCAGTGATGATTGCATTTAAAACTATCCAGAATAAAGCAGCCATCTAGATGACAAGCTTAAATCCTAAGCAACTCTTGTAGGAACAAGCTACAAACACTCCACCATCCTCAGCACCCACACACAAGATATAGTACCCGGTTCTTCTTCTTTCTGTTTACAGACATGACGTAACCAAGCAAAGACGAATGACATCAAACTGACATTTCCCGCGAAATCCAACCCGACAGCTCAATTTATAAATCATTATTTTAAGCTCACCGTTGTGAAACGGTAATGTAAGGAGACCGTTTCGAACACTGATTTTTATGTACTTACTCAATCATTGATAATCACAGTTCCATACTGTAAAACAAAAAAGTTCCACACTGTAAAAAAAAAAAAAACAAGTTGCAGTGTTAAAACGTTCATTCTGTTATTTGTGAAATCATTTTCACTTTACAGAATTTATTCATGTGTGCCTTTTGGACAGTACTTCATTAAAGAAACCTGTGCAGAGTATACAATGTCAAAAGCAAAAACAAGCAGCATTCAGTACATGCACACATCACAGCTCTCAGGATTCGGTGTCTGTGGACATTCTTGGTAGGAGCCACCCACACAGCTTTAAACCACCAAAGGGCAGGTACGTCTCTATCCCTGTGCTCTAACCCTAACCCTAAGTATGCATTTGTCTGTAATGCACATAATCAAACAAACATCATCTATATATTGCTTTATTTATTTCTTTATTTGTTTATTTTCATAGCAATATAGACACGTCTACGGAGTGATCAGCCTATCAGTTGTTCTGCCTTTGATCTCTCAATCATAAGTGCTTTTTTTTCTTTGCTTGCACCACCAAGCTCACACTTACACAGGTGTGAAATTCTCTTGCTCAGGCTGTGTGTGCTCAGTGTACAAAGAGCCTTTCTGCTCTGCTTATAATGGCAGAGAATAGACACACACACACACACAGCACCATAAGTTCTCGCTCCCTCTCACGCACACATAGAACTAAACTTCTCTGGTGTTTTTTCTTTTATTCCGTTTCTAACCTGCAGTAAATGCAGTGTGTCTGAAATAGAAAGGAGCAACATGACATCCTGCATATACACTGCACTGTAAACACAAGGAAAAATAAAACTGCTTTAAAGTGGTGCACAGAATGTAATTTAAGTGACAAGGTTTGCTCTTATGTTGTAGAACACAGTATACAAAATTGTCAGAATGGCACACTTAAACTCAGTATATATATGTGTGTTGTGTGTGTGTGTGTGTGTATGTGATAGAGGGAGAGGGAGAAAAAGCAAGAGAGATTGAGAGAAAGGGAGAGAATGCGTGAGAGAGAGAGAGAGAGAGAAAGCGAGAGAGAAAGTGTGTGTGTGTGTGAGAGAGAGAGAGAAGAGAGAGAGAGAGAGAGAGAGAGAGCGAGAGAGAGAGAAAGAGCGGGAGATGTTCACAGTGTTGCCCTGGAGTTATTTGACATTTCTTTAACTTTCATCATATTGGCTCATCTTTTATTCCTGTATGTACTGTGAATGAACTTATTTACTTATTTATTCAGACATCCAGATCTTTTATTCATGTACTTGTCATTTAGGTTTTGTATAAAAATACATAAAAAAGAATTTTTGGTTAATTAATCACACACAGAGATACAGAAAGAGTCTAAATGATACAATGTCATTTTCCATCAGAGAATAACCAGGAAAGGTTATTGTGTCTCCAACCATGTAACACCCCAACTCTCTAACTCTACTGGGGACCACACACACACACACACACACACACACACACACACACACACACACACACACACACACACACACACACACACACACACACACACACACACACACAGGTTGATCCAATTGTCCTTGTGAGGACTTTCCATTGACAGAGTTATTAAAGCACTGAATTAATGGTATAGTATGCCTACATTGAAACCTAAACCTAACCTTAACCCCGGTAACCTGAAGGAAACCTTTTGGCTGTTTTAGATTTTTAAATAAAGCTAATAAAGTAGTTTTTCTAACAACAACAAAAAAGCAGTTTTTCTAATGGGGACTAGATAAATCTCCCTACAAGGTCAGAGCTGTCAGATATTCCTGACCTTGTGGTTACCTTTGGTACCTAGCAAGATATAAATACACACACACACACACACGCACACACACAAACACATACACACAGAGAGACAGTGAGAGACACAGAAAGAGAGAGAGTGTTGTGCATTTTCTTCTTCTTCCTCTTTTTCTTCTTCTTTTATTGCTATTAATTTTGCTATTGCTATTATCAAACATTTAATATTATTATCATTGTTTATTTAAATTGCATGTGAATGTGTGTTAATGTGCATGTCTGTATTTTAATGTTACTAGTGTAATGTGTAATGTAAAGTGTAATGTAAAGCATTTAACCATGCTTATAAACCTAATTGAATCTTGAATCTGAGGGAGAGAGAGAGAGGGAGAGAGAGAGAGAGAGAGAGAGAGAACAGAAAGCATGCAGTGAATATGTACAAACGCAGGTATGTGAATGTTGCAGCTGACCTGGTCTTAGTAGCAGAATCTCTCATGTAAAAATTATTCCAGCTGGGAAATAGTGCTGGTATTTAGGAAAACAAGAGGGGGGAGGGAGGAATACTTTGTTCTTTTCGGCTTTGGTTTCCATATTATCTCCTCAACTGTGTTACAGTAGAAAACCTCATTAGTTGGGAGACAATGAATAAGCCCAATTAGCCTGAGAACAAAACACAACCTGGAATATTAGACAAAGAACTTCCAGCTTTCTGAAACAGATGATTGTCAGAGATATTGAAAGGTAGTGAAATTTAACCATAGGTGTGAATCAGAATTACCTTAAAAAATAAATATTCTGTTCATGTTCTCGGCTTGAATTCAATGCTGTTGGAATGATACAATATGAACAGCATAAATGCTCTGGTAGGCTTTCTGGGAGCGAGTCTCTGTCCCTGGTGCTGACACATTTTAAACCATTTCACATCTCTCTCTCTCTCTCTCTCTCTCTCTCTCTCTCTGCCTCCTGCTTTTAATTATCAGCTTGTCCCTAAAAGCAACAGTGCGCTGGGGGGTGGAGGTGCAAGAAAAAGAAGCAACTGGAAATTTCAGCACAGCTCTTGGGTTCCATGGCAACGGTTAGGCTTTAATTCTGTGTCCTTTGTTGTGCATCAGGGTGAATAGTAGCTGGAAATATGGCATTGAAAAGGCCTGTGACGGCAATAAGAGATGAATTTTAATAACCGTATACACACTCCAAGTTTTTGTTCTCTGTCCCTATGCTGTTCTCTCTCTCTCTTCTCTCTCTCTCTCTCTCTCTCTCTCTCTCTCTCTGTGTCTTTGATTAGAAAGGGAGGTATGAAAAAAATCTTTCTGTAAGTGGTTACATCAGCTGGACATTCAGTGATTTTCGAAAAAGAAGGTGAGAGGTGGATAATTCTAATGGAGCTCTTTCTTCAATGAAAATGGCAGGTTATTTAAGCTGGAGTCGAACTTCAACATAGCCAAAGAGAAACCATATTTCTGAAGCTTTTGTTTCGGTAACGCAGCACACCGAACATGCAAAGAGCCTGGTATAAGAAAGCCAGTTAAGTGCACTCAATAACCCTGGGAAAATGAAAAGAGACATGAATCTAGGAAATATATTAACACATCATGATTACTACTGGAGCTAGACACATTGATCAAGGTGAAAAGTACTCTGATTGCTTTCGGTGGAATATATATATATATATATATATATATATATATATATATATATATATATATATATATATATATATATATATATATAATATAATTTTTTATTTAAAACTCATGAAAAATGCAAGACGTATATGCTGGTCCAGCAGCTTCAATCATTGCTCTACTAGCAAAAGTAGGTCTTTATTTTCTTTTTTGTTGTTGTTGTTGTACAGAAGCTAAAACCCCTAAAAGCTAATATTTGGTTAAATAAAGTGCTCCTGAGACTAAAAGCTTGGGAGAAGCAATCTTAAAATTTATTTTAATATTCAAAGCTGTTTCTATGTATGAGATTAATTTGTGGATGTTGAGCATGGGAGTGATTAGAAATTTTGCGTGGAACAACCTCTCTCTCTCACACACACACACACACACACACACACACACACACACACACACACACACACACACACACACACACACACACACACAGAAGTACCTTGGGCAAAAATAATCAATTAAAATATTCATGCCAAGGCTGACTACACCATGTAAATGATTTGATACAAATTAGCCTTCACTAATTAAACAGTTTCATTTACAAAAATCAGTGTGTCAGAGTGTGTGCGTAGCTCACCAGATCTATCACATCCTCCCCGATACACTGCCTCAGGTTCTGTAAGTCTGTGAGTGATAAAAATGCCACTAAATCCGTGCATTTTTAAATGACTAGTTACAGAGAGGTTTGTGGGTGGATACAATAAACTGTGTGTAATTTATTGTTCCTTCAGGTTCAAATAATGTGTACATGCAGACATTGATATAGATTTCTGTGTATCAAAAGGTCTGCATTAGTGTCTTATTTCTATGGAAAGAAATACTGTGTGTAAACAACCTATTTCTTGAAATTAAAACATGTTTGCACTGATTAGTATCTCGTGCTCGATAATACTGCTTCATGGCTTGTTTTCATTTTTGGATGTACTGACATGGAAACCACCCTTACTAACACCCAGGAAGGGTGGCCTGGTTGCAGACACTCCGTTTCTTATTTTTAGTAATAACCTCGAAAAAAAAATGTAGAACATGATTAAATAATAATAATCATAATAGATTAAACCATGGCCTCAGCACAAGTGTATTATTTGGCTAAGAAAACCCATTTTGAAAACTGTTTCAGTTCAGAGTGCATGTTTGTGCATGGATGGGCCTCTTGTCAGTCATTTTTAGACACTCTCCAACACCCTTCACGTCCCTGCTATCTCAGTCTGTTCAAAAAGTAAAAAAAAATATGGCTGAGATCGAAAAACGCCTAGCACAGCCAGATAATTTTCTCGTAAGCAAAAAAAAATAAATTAAATCATGCTGTGCTTCAAAATAACTTAATGACAAGGAAAGCAATAAAACCAGACTAACTATTGGCAGCACTTTTACAACATGGAGTAATTCATTACTGATGAAGGGGGTGAAGCTGGATGCAAAATTAGCTTAACATTTCTATTTGATTAATTATGTAAAGTAGGCCATTCAAACAGTTCAAAGCGTTATACAGATTGCATTTACATACCAGTCCAGTTGTTAATTCTGTGTTCAGCTTTTTTTCAATTACAAAGAGGACAGCATTATTGACCATTCTTATAAATCAATATGAGCCGAATTGTGCATGTTTACAGTGTTATGATTTGGCTTTCAAGCATCTGAATGGTCTATCATGTAGTTTAAAATGCTAACAATTCTACCCGACGTGTAAAGGGTAAACAGGACAGGAAAGGCACTTGTGATTATTCTCATCAATCAGTATGAGAAAAATTTTGTTTATGTTTATAGTGTTGTAACTTGGTTATTAAGCAGCTGAATGGCCAATCGTGTAGATTCACATGCTAAAGTGCTTATAGCAAAGGTTTAAGACTTATTCATAACCGTTCTCATAAATCAGCATGAGCTGCATTTTGCCTGTTTGTAGTGTTATAACTTGGCTTTCAAGCAGCTGGAAGTGTGTGCTTGAAAGAGATGTCATGACAGTCTCATTGAACTCTACACTTTAAAACATTTCAGGTGGTTAAACTTAGAAAGCCAGTTCGCCTGCTGAAGATATTTGTTTCAACACAAAATGTTATGTTTTACAAGTTTTCCAAGTCAAGGCAAGGAATTACTTTCATTAATGAACTTATAAACTTGAGTTATATTCAAATGTTGTCATGACAATTGTAGTTAAAGAGAAGAAATAGCTCACATAACGTAATGGGGCTATCATGTTTAACAGTGTACAAGAGCTTTGTGTACAAGGGTGGTAATGGGGTTTTCGGGGACTCAGGGAGTAAAGAAAATCATTCACCTGCCTTTAACCCCACCTACTTAACCATTTGAGACCGAATCTTGAGAAATTTTGATCTCACCTAATACACCTTTAAGCATGAAATGTTTTCTATTTCTACAAATGCAAAAACTACATCACTAAATCTCGCTGTGTTCTCCATGTTAATGGACGTTTCACTAAGTAAATTCTGTAGGTTTGGATGCTCCTGGAATCTGTGTAAGAAACCAACACATTTGTCTCAAAACACAGCAGTTCACATCATACACATTTCAGGAAGTGCTCATGTACATTTCAACACGTGTCCCCTTCACATACACAGGCAGACACAAAGTAATTTTAATGTATCTGAATGTAATTGAACAAACAATGTGTTCTAACCGAATACACATACAGAAACAAATAGTAGGAGCAACATTTTGTTTCTTCAGTAAGTTTGCCAGAAAGGTTTACAGGTCATCTGGTTGCGACCATAGATGTGCATCAAGAATGGATTCCTACGGAATGCAACAAAAAAGATTTTTACTTTCATACTTTCATACTTCATACTCACTAAGAGTGCAAGTATGAAACTCTCAGGACAAAGACAATGTCATATATGACTAGTAGGCACCCGATGCTATTTTTTCCCTATTGTCAGTGGTTTGATCCAGTAGTCTGACCTAAACAATGCCTCAGCCCCAAAATAAAACCATGAAAAATGCTCCACATAGCCCTGAGCGCTGTGCATAGGGTAGCATCACTCTGGTGCGGTCTCCAAAAAAAGAACCATTTAAAGGCAAGATTAAAAGCATTAGGAAAGATTAGTCACAATTTGCCAAGATTATGTCTCTAACAGTTAAGTAGGTCGGTTCAACGTTTGAATGATTATTTTTAACTCCAATTCCTGCCCATGTTCACAAAGCTCCGCCCCTAGGATCGCCATTGAGTAGATTTCAACTAGAATGAAAATTTCTTATAATAAGTAGATAAATACCTAGCTAGCATAGTGCTAAAATTGCTTGAGAGGAGATTTAAATAAATAAATAAAAATGCCAGAGAATGTGGCAACAATTATTGACATCTGTGGTCCTCCCTTATAGCTAAAACATCAATTTCACAACAGAATAGCAGTGAATGTCAAGGCTATATGTTATATGCAGGATGGCTATGCACAGCTTTCAGAAACATAGCTCTTAGATTAGCTGATTTATTACCATTACTTTTTACATTTAAGGCATTTGGCAGATGCCCTTATCCAAAGCGACTTACATTTATCATTTATACATCTGAGCAGTTGAGAGTTAAGGGTCAGTTGAGAGCTGGTGAAGGTTAAGGGCCTTGCTCAAGGACCCAGAAGTGGCAGCTTAGTGGTGCTGGGATTTGAACTTACATCCTTCCGATCAGTAGTCCAATATCTTAACCATTGAGCTACCATTGCCCATTTCACTTATCTTATGTGACTTATTGTCTAATCGTGGTACACAAGCACTCTGCACTTAGTATTTTAGCATTTACTTTTAGCCCACTCAGCCATTCCACTGCTTGATGCAAAGTTATAGCACTACAAACATGCAAAATTCGGCTCATACTGATTTATGATTATGGTCAAGACTGAATTTTCTATGCTGTTTTTCTTTGTAATAAGCTCTCTGTGAGTTTTCAGCTGACCTATTGCTTAGCATTGCTAGTATAGCTGCCTGGGTGTTAGTTAGCATTACATACATTTTGATGAAGGGGGCTTATCCAAAGCATTACCTCACCTGGCTTTCTATGCGATAAAAACATATATACTTGATTCTTTATGCAAAGCTGGCCATTCAGACAATTCAAAGATTTATACAGATTGTGTTTGCATACCTATCCAGGAGCAACATCACTAATACTGCATCCATCTTTATCCCCTTCACCTGTAATACATTATTCCATAATGCAAAAAGTGCTGCCAGTGTTTATTCTGGTTTTACTGTGTTATTTGTCCATAAGTTTTTTCAAAGTTCAGCATTTAGTTTTATTTTTTGTTTTGTTTTTTTTGCTCAATGTAAAAGTATTTGGTTGGACTGGGCACTAAATTCCACCCTATTTTTTCTCTCTGAACAAACTGAGATGGGACAGAGTGAATGGCATTGGGGCATGTTTACAAAAAGATATTTGTTTACAAAAACAAACAGATGACTTACAGCTTTCTAAATCAGTGTTTAAAAATCATGTTCTACATATTTTACTTGTAGAAATTTACAAAACACTATTGAAAGTATAAATCAAGTGTAATTAGTTTGTATGTATATATCCATTTTCTTCTTTATTAAAAGAAAATCCTCCTGGACAATCAGACAGACATTATAATGAAACTGAGCTAAAGAACCCAAATTTTACTCACAGCAGCAATGCATTCTAAGGTTATACAGTAGTAGATTCTAACAGCATGAAAAGCAAATTGTCAGATTTTTCTGGAATGTTACATACCCCAAAAATAAGTCATTCTGATAAAATATTATTAGGTGACTGTTGTACTATAAACAATTTCCTGCCTTGGAAATTGAAGAATTCCACAGAAAGTGTAAAGCGATTGATGGCTGATAACGCACTGGGTCTGATGGGGCACCATTGACTATATCAATACATAATACATAGCTTCATGTAGTGCACACAGAACTCCCCCTCTGATGAGCTATTACCCCAAGTCCATGGGGGTTTCATCTGCAGCCATCCTGGATAGTGTTCATTCTTAAGTGTTGTCTCATCCTTAAGGAATTCTGTTGCATCTTGTATACTCAAAGGCAAGTGTGTATGGAGAAATCCAGGTTACCTATGACTGCTTTCCCACTGTGCTACCAACGGACTAAACCAATCTACCCCTGACTAATGCCCAGAGGCACTCACAACAGGACCAATGAAAGCTTACATCAACAGCAGTGCTCTCTATCCACCAAAAGTACGTGACTGGCATTATGTTTCAATAGCCTACCAGAAATCATTTATTGATATTAGCTTGAACTTGCTGAACTTGTCTCTTGGAATTGGGCATTTCCTGCTCCACACCAGCAAAGGGTGAAAGTTCAACTCAGTCAATACATTTTTTAACAATTACAGAGAGAAGTCTGTTTTGTGTACTGGGACCCTGCGATGCTTCCAAACCACCTCAAGGATCTACCGACTTTAACCATCCTGGTGTACTGCAAAGCACATCAGTGACTAATTTGCTGATGATGACATAGCTATGGGGCTAATTAACAACAATGGTGTGGCGGAAGAGTGGTACCACAACAACCTGGCTCTGAGTTCAACAACGTGAAAGCTCGTTATTGGCTTCAGGAGGCTCAGAGGGAGTCACACACCGATCAGTGTTGATGAGGCATGCATTGAAACTGATTGCTGCTTTAGATTCCAACAGGGCTCACAATTCTGCTCCCAAAACACTGAAGAAAACGCAACAGTAGCTATGCTTCCTAAGCTGACAAGAAAGAGCATAAATAAACAGATGCCACTGAGCATCCATCACAACTCAACACTGTGTGCGGGATGTACTAAGCTGTTTGCTCCCATTTTAATGCATAATTAGGCTGCATTCTGCCCAAGCAACGTGCATATTATGTATGAAGCTGGTGCACAGGCCTAAATGTGCAGTTTATGTTCCATTCATGCAGCAACATGGAAAGTGTGCTTCTATTTCTCATACATCTGAGGGAGGATAGCACAAAAAGATGGAAGGCTAGACAAATGGGAAGTATGGCTGATATTTGCCAGGAGTGGCTCATGACTGTAGGTTTTGGTGTGGCAAGACAACATTAAATAATGACGAAAAAAATAAACAAAATGAAATTGAGAGGCACTCTTCAATTATGCAATAGTAGCTCACTAGTAGTATGTAGTGAATTTTAAGAGCAACTTGAACAATCTATCTATGTACACTTCAATGTGCGAACAGAAAGATACCTGGTCTAAAATCCAGCACCCACAGCACAGACAAACAAAAAGCCTAACAAAAAGTCAAACAATACAATTCCCTTGGTTGGTAGAAGTGAACATATCTGACAGAATACTGCTACCTTACTGTTTAATTTGTATAATTTGTAAACAAACTTTTCAAATTTTTTTCAATCATTGTTTGTTTCAATCAGATCAGATTATTGAAATGCTAATCACGTCCTTTCTCATCAGAAAAAATACTAAAAAGATGGTTCATTTTCATGACTTGTTCTTTTTTTCTTCTTAAAAAAATTAAAATTCAACTCTGTTTGATAGATCAGTGTGGTTCCTGTCACCATTATCACAGATGAGGTAATATTATTAACTTTCCTGACCGCTGCTTTCCAAAAAACAAAATGCTCACAGAGCAAGCATGGGTCAGAGTGATTCCTGCCCCAAAGGGCCTTTCAACTACCGGTAGTTATTGTAGTTCCCTTTTTTATCATTATGTAGAAAGCCTCAGCTGCATGATGCCAAAAAAGGTGGTCACATCAATGGAACATCAGCTTATATCTGTCCAACAGAAAACTATTTTTTAATCAATAGTCACTCAAAAAAAGATTAGTAATTTATGTAAATTAACATTTACTGAATAGCTGGTCTCGGCAATGCCTGACCCTGTGAATGAGCCGCCATTGATATTAAACTCAATATACTAAACTTTGGGCAATTGGTCCAATTGAGTATTTTGAGTGTTTAAGTCATAATGGTGGGATATTACTGCTGTGTTTTAAACTGCCACAGCAGCACAGCTGTGGACAAAAACGGAAGAAGAAAAAAACTACAGTGAACTGTAAACTCTAGGGAAGCAGTTCAAGCAAAGTTTTAGAGGGAACTTTGGAAAATGGTATTCCATACAGTATATTATAATTTTCTCATGGATATTATGGGAATAATTTAATTTCATACATGCTGTAATGACTGGTCAATGTATAATCTACGTAATAACTAAAATGCATTTTAAGTGATAGACTAGCACTAGTAGTTTAAAAAAAAATGAAATAATATGTCCCCTGTCTCATCAATACTCCATTTCTTAGCACAACTGGGACAGCATTAAGTGAAATTACATTTTAATACTTAGCCGATATCTAATATAATACTCTGTTGGTTTGTTATGTAAAAGTTCTGTTTAATACATTTCCTCACATTTGAAGATATGACATAAGTGAACTTGGGGTATGCTGGTGTGAGTGTAACAAACTTCCAAGATGGGCAAGGAGGAGGTGAGAACCAGCTGAGCGTAAACGTAACATTTAATCTTAACCAAAACCAAATATAACACAAATGTAACCCAAACACAAAGCAGACATGCATCGCTTGTTCACCTCTCTGGTGTTTCCATCTGCTCCTTTATCACTCTCTCCTACTGATTAGATAACTCAGTGGCAGGCATAAGTCCTCACAGCCTGGACCCTCCCTCCTCTTGGCCACACCGAGGCAAAAACGTTTCGCATGGAATTAGTTTCTTTAACATTTCTCAGGCCATATAGTGGTTCTGTCTAATGGTAAGTTAGCGCCTTGCATGGTAGCTCTGCTACCATTGGTGTGTGAATGGGTGAATGAGACACAGTGTAAAGCGCTTTGGATGAAAGTGCTATATAAGTGTGCCATTTACTATTTACAAAGTTTAGGTTAAATCAAAGCAGGTTTGGTTTCATTAACATGTTTAATGGAAAAAGAATAAATAACAATTCCACCAAGTGATATTTAATCCATTTATTATTTTACTGTTTTATTAGTAAGAAAAGGTCAATTGTACAGAGTACTGAACTATACAGAATACTGCAATCTTAATACTGTATATACTTATTTAAAGCTTAAATATTGTATATGCTTATTTTACCTGTCAATAAAATAGTAGGGCTGTGGAGATCCATAAGGTCACTGTAAATGTCAGGTTGGAAATAGTCAAACCATATAGCAACATTGTCAGGATGACTTATTACAACTCCTGATGGTGGACCTCACCAAACAATAACAAACAGCACTTATAAATTGTGTAAATACAATACTTTTTTTGACTGAGCATCAATCACTGTGGTAATACTGCTAATAAAGCTGCTTTATTCCAGTTCCAGAGCCAAGCGAGTTGGAGACAACTTTAAGAAAAGTTTTGCTGAGTTTATGCACTCCAAGTGAGCGCTTAAGTGCAGAAAGAGACCCTTCTAGTTGACACTATATAAACTATTTAAAAAAAAATGTTTACAGTGCAAAAATGCCTATTGGTTTCACACCATCATGAGAAAAAACTTTCCAGTTGCTTTTATACAACTGGTGTGCAGATGGAGCAAGGGCACTAACAAATGTGTGTCTGACCCCTTACAAACCTGGCAGTATGCTGGGGACCTTCCTAGGGCCATAATTTGATGTCTGGGAGAGTAGGTGTGGTTTGACTGGCAGTGGGTAAGAGGGCACAGCAGTAATCTCATTAACAAGAAAAACCATGATCTGTTCATCACGAATAGAGCTATCGGCAATAGTGTTTCCATAGTTTGAATGTGCTGCAGTGTTACCTGTAATATAGTGATGGGAAGGTATACAGCTATTTATTTGGCCAGTCATTCACCAATGCATCCTGATTCAAAGTCTCTGTTTCAGCCTTGTAATTAAACCTCATTAGGCAGTGAGTTTTTGTCTGCTTGCAAACAGTTTGACCTCCATTGCCAAAGGTGTTCCAAATTAACTGAATCACCGTCTTGTGGATTTCCAATACAAAGGTATACTTGCTGCGTACACTATCTGAATACATTGACCCTGTACGTACACAGCTCTCAGACACATGAGGTGTTCATCTGCCCACTTTCAGAGCTTGTTTGCCCACCTCAACATTGCTTGAGATATTGTGCCCCAAGTAGTTGATGTTGATGGGGTATGGCACTCCACACTAGTATATGTGATCCTTTTCGGGTTTCTTTAAAATATTGCAGTAATAGTCACACAATTTTAATTTCAAGGACGTTAATATGCTGACATTGACCCTCCTTTTCCATCTCTTTTTCACCTTCAGATTTTTCCATCCTTGCTGGGAGGCATCTGTAAATACTCTTTGCATGGGGAACACCTAAGGGCATACTTTGAAAAAGAAAATACACTCTGGATGAATGCCTCAGGGTGTGTACACATGCTTTTGTCACCAATACTTAAACAGGCTTTTGCAATATGGCTGATATTCCTTGAGGATTCAGCCAACTAAAGTTCTGAAAGTTTTACCACTGGGGTTGCTCCTGTCAGATGTAGCTGGATGTAAAATAGTTGTAAAAATATGTAGTAGATGTAAAAAGTCTATATATGGGCAGTATGTGGCTGCTTGCAATTTTCTGCTTGCCATTATAATCTACAAAGCTCATCATAAAGGCTTGAATACCTTGCTAGTTGAGCTCCATGCATATTAACTGCACAGTCTGAGCATATGTCAAATGACTCTTCCCATAATTGACTTTCAGTCTGAGAATTTTACATGTGAGCTCAAGATCTTTGTTTCGCTTAACAATCTCTGTTGGACCTGTCCATACAGCAGCCAGTCAACCAGACAGCGGCGTACCCAATCCGAGAGAACTGATATCAAGGATGATTAAATTAATAATACAGTGCTGTGAAAAAGTATTAGATTTTTTCTGATTTCTTCTGTTTTTGTGTATGTCATACCAAATAGTTTTATATATACTAAAAGGCAGCCTGAGTAAACACACAATACAGTCTTTATTTATTTGGGTTTTTTTAAGCAAATAAAGTTATCCAACACCTATCACCAATGTGAACAACTAATTGCATACTTAAACTTAAAACCTAGTTGTGCAACCTTTAGCAACAATAACTGCAACCAAACGCTTACGATAACTGGAGATCTGCCTTTCATTTTCTTCTATGACTAGGATTTACACCTGCTTTGAATTGTCTTGCTGCATAATCCAGTTGCACTTGAGTTTCCGCTTACAGAATGAAGACCAGACATTCTCCTTTAGGATTTTCTGGTAGAGAGCAGAATTAATGTTTCCCTCAATTATTGCAAGTTGCCCAGGCCCTGAAGTAGCAAAGCATCCCCACACCATCACACTTCCACCACCATGCATGACCGTAGGTATAAAGTTCTTTTTGTGGATTTCGGTGTTTGGTTTATGCCAGATGTAACGGGACCCCAGTCTTCCAAACAGTTCCACGTTCGACTCATCAGCCCACAGAACATTCTCCCAAAAGGTTTGAGGATCATCAAGGTGTGTTTTGGCAAAATACAGATGAGCCTTAATGTTCTTCTGGGTTAGCAGTGGTTTTCACCTTGCCACTCTTCCCAGTGTCTTTCTGATAGTGGAGTCATGAACAGTGACCTTTATTGATGCAAGAGAGACCTGTAGGTCCTTTGATGTTGTCCTTGGCAACATCAAATGACTACCATTCACTACTCTGCCAAGTTTTTCCATTTGGAGATAATGTCTCTTACTGTGGTTCTTTGGAGTCCCAGAGCCTTTGAAATAGCTTTGTAACCCTTCCCAGACTGATGTGTTTTAATCATCTTCTTCCTCATCATTTCTGGAATTTCTTTCAGTTTTACCACAGTGTGTTACTGGGAAAGACATTTTAACCAACTACATACTGTTGTAAAAGTTCTATTTAAGTGTTGATATGATTGAACAGGGTTTGCAGTAATCAGGGCCGGTTGTGTCTAGTTCAGCTGAACCCCATTACGAATGCAGTTTAGTAGATTTGGGGAATTAGTAACTACGGTGCAAATACATTTTCATACAGGCCCAGATGGTATTGGATAAAATTTTTGCTTCAATAAATAACATTATCATTTAAAAATGGTATTTTGTATTTACTCAGCATGCCTTTGTTTTTATCTTAGATTTAGTTTTAATTTCTGAAACAATTTAATATGAGATATAAACAAAAACAGAAGAAATCAGTCAAAACTCTAAGTCAAATATGAGAATACTAGCTAATACTAGCTCTGATGTTGCATATAATAAAAATAAAAATCAAAGGATTAGAGCACTATATTCATCCATTCATCAACTCTTTAACAAGACGAGAATGGGAAAGAAGATGTCACATGGGCCTTTCATAGGCTGCATGTTTTGAGATACTTTGAGCCATTTTACAAATAGTTTTTTTTTCTTAGTTTAGAGGACAAAAGTAATTGTATCAGTTGGCTATCTGTGTCTGGAGTCTGTTACTACTCTCTCAAAACATGTGTAATAAAGTATCAGTGCCAGTAAACTGTCAGAATTGTAAAACATCTGAATATGTCATGTATCGATAAATAATATTGGCAAAACATGTAAGCATCTGACCATGGTATATTGAATCAAGAAAGTTGAGCATGTTAGTGACAAATCAGATAGTGCCACTTAATGGCATGTCTGGCTGGATCTTGTGTATAAAGGATTTTGTGTTGTGTATCAATTTTGTAGTTTATAAAAGCATAATAAATGGTCCAACTAAATGCTTTTAACTCAGTAAATGGAGCTTCATCTTGCAGCAGGACAGTTTTCCAAGGTCAAAAAGTGGAGTCTTCTTGACTTTCATTTTCATCAGTTATACTGTTAGACAGACTAACTGTTATGCTGTTATAATGCATGCTGTTATTCAGTGTAATTGGATTTTAGTGTGTGCTTGTGAATGCTTTTGGCTATGAGGATAGCTGGAGAAAAAAGTGGATATAATTCCTTCTGAGTAGATCCCCAGTGGCCAGACACTCTATGCTTTGAACACTAATTCAGTGTGTGCCTTATTTCTACATCCATTCTTTTTATTATAGTCCTTCACTTTCTCTGTCCATTTCTCTCCCCCCCTTCCCCTCCCCTCTGACGCTATTGATTTTCAGGATCTTTGAACTTCAAAACTCGGCAGCACTCCTTCATATCCCCTGCTATGCTCACAAGCATTTCTCTCCCTTTTTCTGTCTCTCTTTCCTCTCATATCTCTGATGACGATGCATACAGAGAGCATAGCTTGGTATGAAATACACCATGTGAAGAACAAAGGAGTAGACGGCAGCCAATAGGCTTGGAGTAATAAATATAGGCTTGACTAAAAGTCATATGTCACCTTGAATTCAATCATCCTTATTATGCATGCATGGTTCACAAGTGCTACATTCCCTTATTGTTACAGTGATAATAATATAGGGTAAATGAGGCTTTCAGCAACATTTAAGGATGAATGTGAATTTATTTTGTTCCTTGCTTGAACATTTAATGTAATTTTAAGGTCTTTTTTGTTAAGACCACTTCACATCTTGCTTTTACATACTTCAGAGACTTCAAAGAAAGTCCTTTTTCCCCCATTATGCTTATGAGAGGTGAAGCTACTCTTTGCAATAACACAACAGTATTTTTAATTAAACATTTAGAAGGCAAGGACATACAACCCCAATTCCTAAAAAGTTGGGACACTGTGTAAAATGTAAATTAAAACAGAATGTAATGATTTGGAAATCTCATAAAACCATATGCGATTCACAATAGATCATAGAAAACATATGAAATGTTTAAACTGAGTAAATGTACCATTTTAAAGAAAAAATAAGGTAATTTTGAATTTGATGGCTGCAACACATCTTTAAAAAATTGGGATGGGGCAACAAAAGGCTGGAAAAGTAAGTGTTACTAAAAATAAACAGCTGGAGGAACATTTGGCAACTAATTAGGTTAACTGGCAACAGGTCAGTAACGTGATTGGGTATAATAAGAGTATCTTAGAGATGCAGAGTCTCTCAGAAGTAAAGATGGGATGGAATCTGGATGTAAGCATATGTTGCTCTAAAACCTCTAAAACCTGTATATACCTTTCAGCATTGATGGTGCCTTTCCAGATGTGAAAACTGCCCATTTCGTAGGCACTAATGCATCCCCATACCGTCTGAGATGCAGGCTTTTGAACTGAGTGCTGATAAAAAGCCGAATGGTCCCTCTCCTCTTTAGTCCTCTTTAATTTAGAGGACGCAGCATCCATGGTTTCCAAAAAAGAATTGCACATTTTGATTCGTCTGACCACAGAACAGTTTTCCACTTTGCCTCAGTCCATTTTTTTGAGCTTTGGCCCAAAGAAGACGGCGGTGTTTCTGGATCATGTTCACATATGGCTTCTTCTTTACACAATAGAGCTTTAACCAGCATTTGTGGATGTCACGGCAAACTGTGTTCACAGGCAATGAGTTCTGGAGGTGTTTCTGAGCCCATGCAATGATTTCCATTACAGAATTTTGCCTGTTTTTAACGCAGTGACGCCTGAGGGCCCGAAGATAACGGGCATGCAATATTGATTTTCACCCTTGTCCCTTGCACACAGAGATTTTCAGAATCTTTTGATGATATTTTGTACTGTAGATGATGCGATATTCATTGTCTTCACAATTTTACATTGAGGAACATTATTCTGAAATTGTTCCACAAACTGTAGACGCAGTTTTTCGCAGATTAGTGAACCTCTGCCCATCTTTACTTCTGAGAGACTCTGCCTCTCTAAGATACTCTTTTTATACCCAGTCATCTTACTGACCTGTTGCCTATTAACCTCGAGCTATTTAGTAACACTTACTTTTCCAGCCTTTTGTTGCTCCTGTCCTAACTTTTTTTAGACGTGTTTCGGCCATCAAATTCAACATGACCTTATTTTTTTTTCTTTAAATGGTACATTTTCTCAGTTTAAACATTTGATATGTTTTCTATGTTCTATTGTGAATAACATATGAGTTTATGAGATTTGCAAATCATTGCCCTTTGTCTTTATTTATATTTTACAAAGCGTCCCAATGTTTTTGCAATTGGGGTCGTACACTATATGGCTAAAAGTTTGTGGACACCTGACCAAAACACTCAACTGTGTTTATTGTACATCCCATTCTAGATTTATTCCCCTTTGCTGTTATAAAAAAAAAAACAAACCCTCCACCCATCTGGGAAGGCTTTCCACTAGATTTTGGAGTGTATCTGTGTGAATTTGCCCATTCCACCACAAGAGCCTGAGTGATATCAGACACTGGTGTTGGGTGAGGAGGTCTGGAGTGCAGTCAGCATTCCAGTTCATCCCAAAGCTGTTCAGTGGAGTTGAGGTCAGGGTTCTATGCAGGCCACTCAAGTTCTTCCACACCAACCTTGGCAAACGCATTTCTTCATGGATCTCCATTTGTGCACAGGGGCTGGAACAGGTTTGGTCATCTTAGTTCCAATGAAGTAAAATTGTAATGCTACAGCACATTTTTGTGCTTCTAATTTTGTGGCAACAGTCTGGAGAAGGCCAGGTGTGTTGGTCAGGTGTCCAAACTTTAGGTCATATATGTACTTCTTTACATAGTGGTTTATGTACAGCTTACATCTAGTATTCTGTGGCTAGATAATTACAAATGTTTCAATGCAAATGAAATGTCAGGTTCACTATTTTACCATTTTAAACTAGAGATGATGCAGAAACGTCTTTACCTGTTGTCAGTGTTTTAGCTTTACTCTTGAGAAATGTGAACAGATACTGATACAGGTAAGAAATACCAAGCTAAATGTCAGCTCTGAGGCTTAGCGATCTTTATTTCCCTTGAGCCATAATCCAGACCAAAGTTTTTACTTTTCTACAGTGGGCATTCCCAGCTCACACATGTCCAATATGTTTTGACATCACTGGTAATGTCGTCAAAGTCATATACAGTACCTTAAAGTACCAATATAATCATGCCATCTGAACTGGAAGGTATTCAATTGAAAATACTAATCACTTCACTTCTCTTTTCAGCGATTGATTAGATTGATACAACAGATTCCTGAAATAAATCAAATGTGCAGTTATACAGCACTGAACCGATCAAATCACATTTTGCAAACACAGTAGACAAAATTTATTCTTGAATGAATCAAGAAAGCCAAATGTGTTTGTGGACACACTGCTGAATTTTACACACCAATTCGCTAAGAACAGTGGATTCTCCAGTGAGAGGAATCTTTTTGTTCCTCAGGTGTTTAGCAGCCACACTGCTAGTTAAGACATGGATATTGCTGATAGTTTGACATTTGATCTTGTCTTTCAGGTTACAGGTTAGATTTTAATCTTACATTTATCATCACTAAGAAACTCTCTTATCTTAATTGTTATACCTGAGTATTATTCATAGCAAAGTGCACACAATGCATGGTTTCATTTACAGCATGGTATCATTTTGCCCTTTCTTCAGAAGGAGCAACGAACTCACTAAACAAAGACCCGTACAAATAATCTGCAAGCCTAGTGCAAACCGGACCATTACTTCCCTTTTCCACAATCACACACCAACTATCACTCCAGCACACATGCGCAAATGAGCACATTGTTTTATTTAAATATTTGTTATTTTAAATAACACTTCGTATTGTTAATTAAACTCAAATATAGTATATGTATTAAGATGTGACTGATTTATTAGATGCATCTATAATTAATCTATAATTCTTAAGCCAATAAAATACATTACCCATTACAATTATGGTATACTTACAGTGACAAATTAAAAACTGGTGGCTGTGTTATGCTATGGGGGGCATTTATTTCAGATTGTTTTGGTCCACTTGTCCTCTTAGAGGTCAATACAATGTTGAAAATAATCAATACAGTGTACTGACTGATCACCTTTATATGGTGAAACATTTCTATCCTGATGAGAGTGGTTTCTTAAGGGATGGCAATACACCCATCCACTGAGCATGAGAGATCACTGGATGTTTTGATGAGTATGAAAATGATAAATATGCTATGACCTTCACAGTCACCAGATCTCTACTCTAGAGACTTGTAGAATGCCTGTTAAGACACACTGAAGCTGCTCTGGGAGCTCATGGGGGCCAACACCTTACAATATATACACTATACAATAATTCAGACTAATCTATATAAGTAAATCTAAAGAAATAAATAGTAGAATTAGTGACATTTTACAGAACATACATGAATCACTTGTCAGAATATCTTGATGTGGTGAATTAGCAACCCAACAATCACTCAACAAAAGCGTATATCATCGGTAGTACCCACTCCATCTGAGAGAAAGTAAACAAGAACCAAACAGTCAGTTGATTCGGTTAAGATGTCTACCATCATCCCCGTTGTGTCTCCAGCCACTCTGGCTTCACCTAAAAAGAGGCGCAGTAGGCTATTATCTCACTAATGTATGACTTTGTGGTTGCCATAGTGCCACCACTTCTCACGTCCCTGCAAAGTGCTTTCATGGACTTAATTGGAGAAGCATTCCAATTTACGCTCAGCGGCCCAGCAAGGCAATGGGGAAGATTAAAAATATATCTCTAGTGATGATTATTTTCCTCCCCAGAGTGTCCAAGGGAAAAAATGGGAGAGAGAGAAAAGAAGACTTTTATTAGTCAGGACTGGGAGTGACAATAAGTGCTCTCTGCATCAGCGGCTCTGGTTTCTGATGGCATCAGTGCAGCTGCGACAATATTACTTACAAGGACTCATTTCTAGTCATGGTCCACAAATATCAGTACAAGATGACGTGATGACTTCTCTCTCTCTCTCTCGCTCTCTCTCTTTCTCACACACACACACACACACACACAAGCAACAAAAAAAAAAGAAAATTCAACATAGTCTTGCAATTTTCAATCAGAACTGGAACTGGAAGTTTACTGAATGGTTCAGATAATAGTTAGGAGTGAGTTTTGCAGGAGCAGTTTTGGTTACACTTTTATTCATAAAAATAAATCTGTGGTTGGGAAAAATAAAACTCACCACATAAAAATATAAGTACTTCATCAGCAATTAATATATAGATAAGTTAGAAGAGATAGAATAGGGGAACTCGATGGTTGTTCTCAAACATAAAAAAAAACAACTTAACATAATGTAGCACACTAAATGTAGCAGCGAATCACAGTTCCGGGATCTCCAGTTTGATCATGAGCTTGGGCTACAGTCTCTGGAATTTTTCATTTCTTTCCTTGTCCATGTAGGTTTGAGTGGGTGAATATGTAAATGTGTGTGTGGGTGTCCCATCCAATGCATATTACTGCCTCATTCCCTGTGCTCAATTGATTACTGAAGCTGAATGAATGATTGAATGAGTAAATAAATGAATGAATGAAACTAAAAATAGATTAACACAGAGTAGCCCTTTGTGCAATTTTACACCAGTGTCTCTTTCTATGTCATCAACTTAGAGTCATACAAAAACAAATAAATTGCTTCAAATGGAAATCATTAGGTATAATTACAGTATTACATACATTGTGCACCATGACACGGTGCTCAGAAAAATTATATGCAGGTAAAATGTAACTTCACAATTTCTGATGAAAAATTATATTAGTGTTGTTGCTGGTTCAGAAGGTTCAGGGAATCGGTAATAGATGTTTTTCCACAGTTTGCTCATCTTGGCTGTGTTGTGTGTCTGGCTGGGATACATGCAGAGAGCTCATTATTCACAGGCCTGTTTGAACAGCTGGCCCTCCACACACTACAATCACACACACCCTTATTCATGTGTATTATGTCAGCCTGTTGCGGCTTTGCATCCTTCTGGCACCTACACATGGAGGAACAAGGGAAGAAAAATTATTATATACATTATGTACATGCACGTGCACATGGAACTGCAAACTCTCTCAGACACACACGCAAGGGGGTTTAATTACCTAAAATTAACTCAATTACTTCACCTCTTACCTTCCCAGGCTCTCGTTTGCCAGGTATTAAACACAGGTGCATTACTCACAAGCCTGTGGGACCCTGTGCTTATCGGGCTGCCGTGGGAACAGATTGGTGGTCCAATGGGGAAACAGCTTGAAAATATTGTGGCCAAATGCATTGTGGGGTATTGCTTTGGCAGGGCTGAGTGGGAGGAATTTCCACTCCTGAATGAATGATGCCCAGTGTGTTAACAAAGGGAATAGAATTTAAACACTTCTGAACCTAAAGGCCAATTATTCACAAATCTGATTAACAACCTTAAAGATATCCCGTTATTAAAAAAAAAAGGCCCCAATTAACATTTATAATTGATGGGCATCTGGCAGTCCCGTCAATATTGCTCTGATGTTCAGACCAGAACCTTTCAATAGACATTATATGTATTTTAACTCAAATCACTGTAATTTGTACACAGTGGTGTCTTTCTTGTATTAGTTCAATCTCTTAAGACATTTAACATTCTGAATGCAATTTCATACAAAAACTGAGGAATTCAACTTCATACTTGCACTTGTGAGCTTGGCAAATTGTTACAGATTGGAAATTGGGGGAGCTTGTCCATCATGATTAACCCGCACCATAACCCAAAAAAAGCCACTAAGAAAAACATTAACTTTGCTGAAGCTTGCTGTAATGGACATAATGGCTGACTAAACAAAAAAAACAGCAACAACAAAAAAAACCCACTAATGAAGATCCATTCCAAATCGCATTGCACCAGAGAAGTGAAAAAAATAAGCTGTCCACAGCAATGTCTTAGAATAAACAAGATTTACAAATGATGAAAAGAGTTAGACATAAAGAGAAAGACTCACTTAAAGGTCAAGCATGAAAATTTTAAAATGCAGAGACATTTATAACAAAAGAGTTTATGCCTACACTCTACACGCCTAGCTTTTTAAATTTTAAATGTAATTGCATTCAACTTTAATATATTTTTGATGAATCAGTTTTTTTTATTTATTTCAGTTAAACGTTAAAATTTCTTCTTTAAAGCACGACAGAGCTAATGCAGCACTTGAGTTGCATCTTTTGTCACATAAGTAGCCAAGCATCTTTCAATTTAATAAGTAAATACAGTACACAGGATAAAACACAGTGAAGCATTCCTAACTAACTAATATCTTGTAGAAATATCTTTTTTACTTACATTACAAGGCTGAAATGTTTAAATAAACAAGACATGAAATCACATAATTTATCAAATGCATCCACTGCCATAGCGAGATATTCCAGTTGTAATGCAAAACATGGAATAGCTTAATAGTTAGTGATCTTTCAATTCACTTCTCAATCCACACCCACATCTTGCGTGTGTGTGTGTGTGTGTGTGTGTGTGTGTGTGTGTGTGTGTGTGTGTGTGTGCGTGTGTGTGTGTGTGCACTCAGCAAAAAAGAAATCCCTATAAAACTTTGTAAAATCAAAATAAGATTGACAGATCTTTATTGGAAAGGGTGTAAACAATGTTTTTCATGCTTGTTCAATGAACCATAAGCTGTCACGGAACGTGACGTAAGGGAATCAGGCAGGATGCAATCGCAGGTGAGCGGCGAGTTTTATTCACAAAGTGATAAGCAGCACAGCCAAAATGGAAACAAGCAACATAATTCCTTCAGTACACTAAGCTAAGCTAACTAAGACTGTGGCTAGCGCTAAGGCTATGGCCTACACACAACATGAACTAAAGACTTACTATAGTCACACTCGCGCTATAAAAGGCATACATACAAAGCCCTATTCGTATGTCCATATATTCAGTCATATACATTCAACCGTGCCGCGTGAAGCACGGCTGACGGTATATATCCACACAGTCATTAGTCCGCAACCGCTACCAGCTGCGGGCAATTCCGCATACATCACACATGGTGCGAAGACATGACGTCACCCCGGAAGCAGCATGCGCATGCGCGCCAGCGCCCAAGGTGCACTGCTGCACAGGGTAACCGTCACAGAACACCTCCCCCCCCCCCATCCCCGGGGTGCACTTCATAATGCATCTCGTCTCTCTCTTGCTGAACCTGCTTCGGACTACGTTCAGCTGCAGACAGAACCTCATGTAACTGCATATTTTCAGCATCCAGACTCTTATGTCTGTGTTCATTCTCCTTGGTGTTGCTCCGCGCCGCATCTCTCGCCGCTCGGAGTTCATCCACCTCCCGCAACTGATCCTTTAACTGGGTCTGTACTCTCCTCAGCCGTCCCTGTGCTTCATCTCGAGCTTTAATGGCCTGGATGAGTTGAGCCTCCCGCTCAGACAGGTCAAGCTCCAGCTTTTCCTTTGCTGCTACAGCCAGAGCTTTCTGTTTCCTCTCATCCTCCAGCTCTGCCCCCATTTCATGCACCTGTTCCAACTTCCTTTCCAATTCTGACATTTGTGTCTGAAGAGGGTGAAGCTGGTTCTCTGACGTGGCAGGGGCCTGGGACGTGGCAGGGACCTGGACCGGGGATGTGGCAGGGACTTGGGATGGGGCCGTGGTTGGGACTGGAGACTTAGAGATGAGCGGAACTCGCTTTACTGGATGAGCGGTGAGAGTCTTGTCCATCTCCTCTTGATGTCTCACCTGCTCATAGTACACGTGGAATGGCAGCTTAGCATGACCCTCCCACAATTTATCCAGTTTATAGTCCTGCCCTGGTTCTCCGAATTCCTCCAGAAACAACTTTAAAAACTGCCCAATCTCCTCCAGCACCCAGGGTCTCGTGGCCACTACCCGCTGTGCCCATGTGCGAGCTGGGCCAAAAAAGCGAGACATAACAAACCGAATGAATTGTCCTTTGGTTGGCTTCGTGTCGCATAGGCTGCAGAAGTAGTACTGACAGTCCACCACAAAATAATCTGGGTATCTAAAAAGCCATCATACCGGTCAGGCATGTCCTCATAAGTCTATTGTGCAAAGCTCATAGAATCCAAGGCGGGAATACATAGCTTGGGCTCCAGGGTGCGGCGTCCTTGCTGTTCTCTTGCTGCATACATGGTGCAGCGGTTGAATCTATCACGGAACATGACGTAAGGGAATCAGGCAGGATGCAATCGCAGGTGAAAAGCAGCACAACCAAAACGGAAACAAGCAACATAATCCTTCAGTACACTAAGCTAAGCTAACTAAGACTGTGGCTAGCGCTAAGCCTAAACACAACATGAACCAAAGACTTACTATAGTCGCACTCGCGCTATAAATGGCATACATACAAAGCCCTATTCATATGTCCATATATTCAGTTACATATTCAGTCATATACATTCAACCATGCTACGTGAAGCATGCGCCCACAGTATATATCCACACAGTCAATTGCAATTCCGCATACGTAACACATGGCGCGACGGGGCAAAGACATGACGTCACCCCAGAAGCAGCATGCGCGCCAGCGCCCAAGGTGCGCTGCTGCACGGGGGAATCGTCACATAAGCAATTACTGCACATGAACCTGTGGAACAGTCCTTAAGACACTAAGAGTTTACAGGGGCTAGGCAATTCACAGTTCCAATAATTTAGGACACTAAAGAGACCTTTCTACTGACTCTGAAAAACACCAGAAGAAAGGTGTCTAGGATTCCTGCTCACCTGTGTGAACATGCCATAGGCCTGCTACAGGGAGACATGATGACTGCAGATGTGGCCAGAGCAATAAACTACAATGTCTGTAATGTAAGACACCTAAGACAGTGCTACAAGGAGACTGTAAGAACAGCTGATTGTCCTTGCCGAGGAAAATTACATGTGACCATGTGTCCCCCCAAACATGATGGAGAACTTGCAGATGTCTTGGTGGAAGAGTGGAGTAACGTGAAAACGCTAGTATAACTAACGATTATCATCTTAAATTAAAGGCAGTCGACAGCGACCCTTACAACTTGCCCAAGAAGCTGTGGTCCATGGACATTGCCATGAGGCCAGAAATCAGTTTCACATTAATATGTACCTGATTTTAAGCAAAGCCTGAAGGCATACAAAAGCCTTGATGCTTGGTCCTACTTCAAGGTGGGATTTGTTGGAGAAGTTAAAGTGATAAGAACACCAATAAACATTCTGGTTGTATGTGGACATGTATGTACAAATATTTTTATTTTATTATATAATTTTATCTGGTAACCTGTAAGCTAGCTAGTCCTAGTTTGTTTGTAGCTAACACTGCTTCCACTTACTAATGTTATATATTTGTGAAGGTAAAACACAGTCAGAGAATAAATGAGCTGCCATTATTCATCAATGGTAACATTTAAAAATAAATATGTAGCAAATGATTCATCCTTGTACAACATGAACACCACATGCCAAAAGAACTTAAACTTACTGTACACTGCTCCACTTTGTAAAAAAGACTGAATGGTTTTTTGGCAGTCTGTAAAAAGATAGCTCTGAATTCTTGTTGAATCTGTTAGCATAGTCGAGCGCACAACAGCTTTTTCCCATTTTAGATGCGTTTTTTTCTGCGGAATTCACGCTGTACAATAATGTTGCCACTCAGTCTTTTTGCCACTCAATGTGTGTGGCCACGGCGGGTTCCGGCTACCATCACATGCATAGTGGAGTTTTAAGACCGCAGAGTGGGTGGTCGAGCATGTTGAGTGTGCTAGACCTCGATTCGTGCGGCAGTGTGTATGCCATTTTTTGTGATTTTCAGCACGGCTCTGCATCCGAAGATGAGGAACCCTTGCAGGACCGGAACAATTGTACAGGCATTTTTATGATCCATCCATGAGGGACCATAAACATAGCCAGAAAGAACAAAATGCATGGTTTTCAATTTGCTTTATACATACTGTTGAAAGAGTAAAGCCAATGCTGAATTTTTTTTTAAGGGGGGGGGAATACACCATTAGACAGTGATTAAACCTCATCATTTTGTATTTTTACATAGAGACATTTACATTGATGAGTGGTCATGTAGAGTGATTATTCTGTAACAATTTTATTTTGTCTCTGTACATAAAAAAACATTTACGTTCATGAGCGAACAATCACCTGATTTTTTAAATGTGAGAAATGACATTTGCAGGAAGCTCCCAATTTTTGCTTATGTCTACAGTAATTGCTCACATTTACAAAATGAGCCTACAATAAATAATAAGTCTATTTTATGAAAGTAATTATGAAATTAATAAAATAAGAAAAATATTGAGGTTGTTCAACTTAGTGTTCTTTTTTCATATTTTATTTTAGAGGTACATTGAAAACAAACATCGTCAACTACAAACCTCCTCAGCATTCAGCAGCTCCACACAAGACGACTTGTTTTTAAGATGTTATGGTTGTTCAGACAAACTACCTCTTCTCTCAGCTACTTCCTGTTGGTTTATAAGATGATTACTCTGAGTCGCCCCCTTTCATTTCAAAGAATATTACAACAACGAGCGCATCAAATATAAACGCCTCGTCCGTTTGGGGAGGTGTGCGTGCACTCAGCAGAGGCTGTGCAGAGCCAGGCGAAAGTATAAATAAGATGA
The DNA here is from genome assembly GCA_012411365.1 of Ameiurus melas. NCBI lineage: Eukaryota > Metazoa > Chordata > Actinopteri > Siluriformes > Ictaluridae > Ameiurus > Ameiurus melas. The sequence goes on from CM022767.1 coordinate 18,497,798, forward strand.
TTTAAAAGTGAGGGGGAAAAGAGGGAAAAGAGCCAATGAAGCACCAAAGCCCCCTTTCGCAGCAACTTTCTTCTGGCAAGCTCTGCAGACAGGGTTACCGTCTTCTATTAAGTTTCCCTCAGCACTTTTATCAAATCCTAAATATGACCACACTTTGGATTTGGTCTTCTTGGAAGGTTGGAAATTCTCCCAAGCGCTGTCACTGCCTTCAGCCATGTTCTCTAACTGAACTAAATGATTTTTATTACTATAAAAATGCAAAATGACTGTGGGGGCGATGCCACGGTGGGCAAATGATGTAAATGATGTACACCATGTAACACCGGGAACACCGACTATCGCAGCAAGCCTAGTGACAACCATCCATCACTTTATAGTCAAATATAAAACCTGTTTAAATGATTACAATGTGTGTATCAGTACTTTTTGTACATTTTCAGCACATTTTAACAATACTGCGAGAATACTGATAACTGTGATAGTTTTGCTCACAATAAACATGATATGAAACATTCATATCATTTCATCGCTATTGCGAAGTAATGTGTGATGTTTTCCGCCAGACCTGTTCCAAGCCTTTGAGCCTTGCTCCAAATTTAGTTATAGTTAAAGTTTCTTAACCCTATTATCGTACTCACGTTTCTGGTTGTTGTTCTGCCTATTTTAAACCATTTGCCGATTGCATGACCCCTTGCCTGTTTTTTGACCTTGATATTGCGCTACAATTTGGATTTGTCTGCCTGTATCTTTAATAAAACCTTAAGCTGCACTTAAACTGATCCTCCATTACATGACACATACAGTGCTTCTGGAAAGTATTCAAAGCGCTTCACCTTTTGCACATTTTGTTATGTTACAGCCTTATTCCAAAATGGATTAAATTCATTATTTTCCTCAAAATTCTACAAACAATACCCCATAATGAGAATGTGAAAGAAGTTTGTTTGAAAACTTTGCAAATTTATTAAAAATAAAAAACAATAAAAGCACATTTAGATAAGTATTCACAGCCTTTGCTCAATACTTTGTTGAAGCACCTTTGGCACCAATTACAGCCTCCAGTCTTTTTGAGTATGATGCTACAAGCTTGGCACACCTATTTTTGGGCAGTTTCTCCCATTATTCTTTGCAGGACCTCTCAAGCTCCATCAGGTTGGATGGGGAGTGTCGGTGCACAGCCAGTTTCAGATCTCTCCAGAGATGTTCAATCGGGTTCAAGACATTCACAGAGTTGTCCTGTAGCCACTCCTTTGTTATCTTTGCTGTGTGCTTAGGGTTCATGTGCTGTTGGAAAATGAACCATTGCCTCAGTCTGCGGTCCAGAGCGCTCTGGAGCAGGTTTTCATCAAGGATGTACATTGCTGCATTCATCTTTCCCTTGATCCTGACTAGTTTCCTAGTTCCTGCCACCAAAAAATATCCCCACAGCGTGATGCTGTCACCACCATGCTTCACTGTAGGGATGGTATTGGCCAGGTGATGAGTGGTGCCTGGTTTCCTCCAGACATGACGCTTGCCATAAAGAGTTCAATCTTTGTTTCATCAGACCAGAGAATTTTGTTTCTCATAGTTTGAGAGTCTGCCAGGGGGGCTGTCATGTGCCTTTTACTGAGGAGTAGTTTCCATCTGGCACTCTGCCAAACAGGCCGGACTGATGGAGTGCTGCAGAGATGGTTGTTCTTCTGGAAGGTTCTCTTTTCTCCACAGAGACACGCTGGAGCTCTGTCAGAGTGACCATCAGGTTTTTGGTCACCTTCCTTACTGAGGCCCTTCTTCCCCGATCGCTCAGTTTGGCTGGACGGCCAGCTCTAGGAAGAGTCCTACTGGTTCCAGACTTTTCCATTTATAGATGATGGAGGCCACTGTGCTCATTGGTACCTTCAATGCTGCAGAAATGTTTCTGTACCCTTCCTCAGATCTGTGCCTCGATACAATCCTGTCTCAGAGGTCTCCAGACAATTCCTTGGACTTCATGGCTTGGTTTGTGCTCTTACATGCATTGTTAACTGTGGGACCTTATATATACAGGTGTGTGCCTTTCTAAATCATGTCCAATCAAAGAAATTTACCACAGGTGGACCCCAGTCAAGTTTTAGAAACATCTCAAGTATGATCAGTGGAAACATGATGCATCTGAGCTCAGTTTTGAGTGTCATGGCAAAGGCTGTGAATACTTATGTACATGTGCTTTTTTGTTTTTTATTTTTAATAAATTTGCAAAGATTTCAAACAAATTTCTTTTATGTTCTCATTATGGGGTATTGTTTGTAGAATTTTGAGGAAAATAATAAATTTAATCCATTTTGGAATAACGCTGTAACATAACAAAATGTGGAAAAAGTGAAGCGCTTTGAATACTTTCCTGATGCATTGTATGCACACATACATACACACACACACACACACACACACACACACAAAAAAATATATATATATATATATATATATATATATATATATATATATATATATATATATATATATATATATATATATATATATATATATATATATATATAGTACACCCCTCGCATTTTTGTAAATATTTGGCTATATCTTTTGATGTGACAACACTGAAGAAATGACACTTTACTACAATTGAAAGTAGTGAGTGTACAGCTTGTGTAACAGTGTAAATTTGCTGTCCTTCAAAACAACTCAGCACACAGGCATTAATGTCTAAACCGCTGGCAACAAAAGTGAGTACACCCCTAAGTGAAAATGTCCAAATTGGCCCCAAAGTGTCAATATTTTGTGTAGCCACCATTATTTTTCAGCACTGCCTTAACCTTCTTGGGCGTGGAGTTCACCAGAACTTCACGGAGTCCTCTTCCATTCTTCCATAATGACATCACAGAGGTGGTGATGTTAGAGACCTTGTGCTTCTCCACCTTCCATTTAAGGATGCCCCACAGATACTCAATAGGTTTAAGGTCTGGAGAAATGTTTGGCCAGTCCATCACCTTCACCCTCAGCTTCTTTAGCAAGGCAGTGATCGTCTTGGAGGTGTGTTTGGGATCGTTATCATGCTGGGATACATGCTTGGATCATGCTCACTTAGGGGTGTACTCACTTTTGTTGCCAGCAGTTTAGACATTAATGGCTGTGTGTTTAGTTATTTTGAGGGGACAGCAAATTTACACTGTTACACAAGCTGTACACTCACTACTTTACATTGTAGCAAAGTGTCATTTCTTCAGTGTTGTCACATGAAAAGATATAATCAAATATTTACAAAAATGTGAGGGGTGTACTCACTTTTGTGAGATACTGTACATATACAAACATATAGATAGATAGATAGATAGATAGATAGATAGATAGATAGATAGATAGATAGATAGATAGATAGATAGATAGATAGATAGATAGATAGATAGATAGATAGATAGATAGATAGATAGATAGAGTTTCTGGCATTTGTATGTTAAACGACATAGAATATAGCACTTTTGTATCAGACTGTTGGTGATCAAAAATATTGGAACATTTGACTGACAGGTGTTCCTGGTTACCCAGGTGTGTCCTGTTAGATCCATTGTTTAAACAATAAATAGCTCTGAACAGCTACTCTTGGTTTTAGCATTCAGTTTCACCTGTGAAGACTGCATTTGTTGTTAAAAAGGATGAGCCAACATGAAGAACTGAGAGCTGTCTATGGTAGAAGACATTTTGAAGCTGAGAGAAGTGGGACAATCAATCAGAGCCATTGCACAAACGTTGGGCATAACCAATACAACAATTTGGAATGTTCTGAAAAGGTAAGAAACCACTGGTGTACTGAGGAACAGACACTGAATGGGTCGGCCAAGCAAAACAACAACAGCTGATGACAGAAACATGGTAAGAGCCATCCATCCATCCATCTTCTATACTGCTTATCCTTTTCACTGTCACCCTGGAGCCTATCCCAGGCAGCATTGGGCACAAGGGCGGGTACACCCTGGACAGGGTGCCAATCCATCGCAGTGCACAATCACATACATACTCACACACCCATTCATACACTATGGACACTTTAGACATGCTAATCAGCCTACCATGCATGTCTTTGGACTGGGGGAGGAAACCGGAGTACCCGGAGGAAACCCCCGCAGTACAGGGAGAACATGCAAACTCCGCACACACAGGCCCATGGTGGGAATCGAACCTCCAACCCTGGAGGCGAACGTGCTAACCATTAAGCCACTGTGCGCTCTTTACATTGTGAGAGCTGTGAATAAAAACCCCAAAACAACAGTAAGAATCAGAAAGCCAGATTAGATTAGCAACAAAAGTTCTGGAACCAAGAATAACCTCTATCAAAGTGATGGAAAGGCATTAAAAAAGCAATGTGTTAAAAAAGAAAAGATTTGAAAAGATGATCCAAAACATACAAGCTCATCTGTAAAACATGGTGGAGGTAGTATCGTGGCTTGGGCTTACATGGCTGCTTCTGGAACTGGCTCACTATTCTTTATTGATGAGTTTTGCAGGAAGATTTTGCATTTACAGAGAAATGCACAGCCTAGGACACCTGAAGTAAATGGACTGCAGAGCTAAGCTCCTCTGTTTTTCAAATGTAAAATTTCAAACACTTCATGAAATCAACTGCCTATCTGCCTTTAAGTGTGTGTATGGAATAGGTTGCCTCACATCATTCTTATTATGCCATCGATCTCTTGATATAATGCATTGCTCAGCCTTAATAGATTAATTGTGAAGCTATTGATAAATATTAGCTTTTAGGTTTCCAATCTACTACCAACTGGCTGGTACAGAAACCAAAATAGTACACTTCAAGGTTATTTTTTGTATTAGTGCTCATTTTAGTGCTTTGGGTCTTCAGTCTTTATTTGAAGACATTCAATGACTCAGCTGTGTGGACGGCAGGGAAAGTTCATTCCACCACCTGAGTGCCAGTACAGAGAAGTCTTCATGCTTGTCTTCTTCCTTGAGAGAAAGTCTGTCAAGTTGAGTCATGCTAGAGGCTCTAAGGAGATGTGGAGCAGAGTGGGGTGCGATAAGTGCCTTCAGGTAGGTGGAGGCTGGTATGCTTTTGTCTTTGTATATAAGCATCAGTGGCAGCTACATAGGCACAAAGGCAGCTAGAGAAAGCCAGTGGAGTGAACACAGCAATGGGGTGATGTGGGAGAACTTCAAGAGAGTGAAGTAATAATCTGTGTTTCTCTCTCCCTATCTCTCCCTCTGCCTTTCTCTCTGTCCAGCTACACATGTTACTGCTGAGATAACCTGACTGTTCTGCTCTCTGGACCAGCCTGATCCATCCTGATGTTGGAGTTCACATGTAAACTACTCGCTGTTGCTGAGGATGACCCCATATGGACAGCCTAAAGACACACTTAAAGAAAACATAAAGATGGTATTGGACTGCAATTGATACGAACAGTTTGGGTACGATGTATTAGAACTACAATTGCAATGACAGTTTTAAGACTGCAATTGCCACAAACAGACTTTGCTCTCAAGTCTCCATCAGTGAACAGAACGTCAACAAAATAGACTTCACGTTAAAACTACAATGAATTTCCTGATTACACAATTGTACTTTTTTTGGTTTATCATGTAGCACACAGTTATAGAAGGGAATTATTTATAATTACACTATCTGGTGTTACCCAGATGAGGATGGGTTCACTTTTGAGTGTGGTTTCTCTCAAGGTTTCCTCCTCATATAATCTCAGAGAGTTTTTCCTTGCCACTGTCACCTCTGGCTTGCTCATTTGGTATACATTTATCAATGAAATTTTTTTATCCAGAATTGATACATTTATGTAAAGCTGCTATGCAGCAGTGCCCATTGTTAAAAGCACTATACAAATAAACCTGAATTGAAACTGAAGGTATCACAATCCTAATTTGAAGATGATTTCAAGAGTAGAAATATAGAGGCCATACCACAAGAAGCCACAAAGCACAAAAGTTCTGGAACCAAACTTAAACTTCCCCAAAGTGATGGAAAAGCCTAAATGTGGAGAAAGAAAGGATCTGCTCATGATCCAAAACATGCAAGCTCATTGGTCAAGCACGGTGGAGGTACTGTCAAGGTTGGGCTTGCACAGCTGTTTCTGGAACAGACTCACTAATCTTAAAGAAGAATGCAACAGTTTGGTGATGTCAGTGGGTCGCTGGCTTAATGCAGTTATTGCATGCAAGGTATATGCAACCAGATATTAAGTGTTATTTACTTTAATTTATTTTAAGACTATCTGTTCCCATACTTTCGCTCACCAAAATAATGTGTGGTCTGCCACCAAAGGTGCCATGTACTAAATTGTTTACTCTAGATGTAAATATCAGTAAATGAAAGCTGAAATATTGATCTATCATCTGATATTCATCTTTAGATCTTAAACCTAACTGTCTTCTGTCAGTGATCTGGGAGATCTGGACTCCATTTCCCATCAGCCACTGCACTGCACCACATGACCACATGCACCACAACTGCACCTGATTCACGTTATTGTCAATGAGCACTCATGTGTATATATAGTCTTTGTCTGCACTCTCTGTTGGTCTTTCGTCGTCTGAGACTCACGTCTTTCATGTCGGTTTGGTTTTGTTTCATGCCTGAGTATCTTGTCAAACTGTCTTAGTGTTTGTCTAGTTGTCTTTGGTTTATATTAAACCTTTGAAAATCTGCGAATGCTTCTGCCTCAACCTTACCGTCTGACATCTTCAGTGTAGAACGAAGAAGAATTGGCCTTGAGGTTATAATACATTTGGAGGGTACTGTAGATATGGTATAGATAACCTAAGTATCTATATAATCTATATGTCTATTAAAGGTGCATTATTAAAGTATTATTAGTATTTAATGCTGCAATGGCCTGATTATTGGATGGTGAAGGATTCTATCGTGGTTACGATACTAAGAACATATCCAGGTCAACAATATCCAACATTTACAAAAATGAGTTAGTGTAAAACTCTGATAATGAGATAATAAAGTTAACAAATGTTGGCCAGATGCATAACAAACACCAAAAACAGCAAGCCCTAGGGGGAAAAACCTCAAAGAAGCTTTATATACAATCTGGAATAAAGGCTCTTAAAATATTAAAATACGAGCCTTCCTCACACTGAATGCATTAATGTCTAATAATTTTTTCTCAGAATAACAAATATAAAATGAAATATTTCCCCCATTGATCTATTCGCAGTGCCCTCTGAGTAGACACAGAGACACTGGGTTAGAAATAAAGAGGAACTGAGTGGGAGAAGAAGAGTGCGAAAGTGAAATGAAGAAGTGAGAAAAAAAAACAGCATCAGTTCCTCTTTAATGCTCTCTGAGCCTGTGAAGGCAAGATTCAGCCTCATTTTGGACTAATTAGCTGCAGCTTAAAGAGAATACATGCTGGGCTCCTCTCTTTCTGCCCTGGCCTGCTATAGAAAGGTTGGCATAGACTGGCATCAATTGGAAAAGCTTGGTGTTGGTTGGCATGCTTTGTTAGGAGGTGGCATGAGTTGTAGGGGATGGCACGGCCTCGGATGGTTTGGCAAAGCTTGGCATGGCTCATTCGGGGTTGGCATTATGGAGAAAGAGCTGCATGGCATGTGCCCCATCTGTACACTCCCTGCCCCACATCCATGTTTAATTAGAGTGTTGGTTGACACTTTCTGGGAGGCACAAACGGACTGGCAACATGACATCCAAGGAGTGACAATACACATGCACACACAGCACTACCACTTTAACCATAAACCAACCCTGATCTACCATAATTATGGCAAAAATAAATCCATCAAAATCCTATCAGATTTTCCTTGCGCTGTGAGAGTGTTATATATATATATATATATATATATATATATATATATATATATATATATATATATGTGTATGCTATATTCATATAACATTAGCTGTAGGATGTCAACACTACCATTTCCATAATGTTACCTCTGTGAGCAATGTTCCAATAGCATCATTACTATAATTGACATTTTTAGAACATTTCAAGAATGTAACTTTTTTCAACATTTTTTCTTAACCTACTACAAACCTGTCAAAAACTTTACAAAAAATTCTGATAACATTTCCTATGAGCTGCGAGCTAACATTGTCATTAATATTTGGAACATTAAATAAAGTACTGTATTCATTTTCCATACTAATTATCCTACACATGGTTGCAGGGAAGATCTGGAGCCTATCCCAGGAAACTTGGGGCACAAGGCCGGGGACACCATGGACGGGGTGCCAACCGATCGCACGGCACAATCGCACACACACACTCACACACTACGGATAATTTGGAAATACCAATCAGCCTAAAACACATGCCTTTGGACTGGGGAGGAAACCGGATTACCCGGAGGAAACCCCGAAAGTACAAGGAGAGCATGCAGGCTCCATGCACACAGGGTGGAAGCCGGATTCGAACCCCCAGTGCTGGCAAGGCAAACGTTCTAACCACCATGAATCATGAACTGTGAATCATGTTGCAATGCAGAATATAAACAATTTAAACCAGGTGTGCGACGTAATTCAAACGTAATTTTATTTACATATTTTGTTCACAAATACCTACAATTAAATACAATTTCTGCTCACGCTCTGTCTGCTCCAGGAAGCTTCAGCCTTCATTCATTAGTGCACAAACAACAAACAGTGCTGTGGAGCTCTTTATGACACGCATACACACACAGCAGAAAGAGAGATAGAGTGAGAGACTGATGCAGAGCTCTAATGAGGCTGTTTGCATGGTCCAATGTGGTTGTTATTATAAAATGAGGATAAAAACCTGGTGTAATATTGGCCAGTTCCGGTTATCACAGCATCATTAAGAGAATACTAGTTAGCAGAAAACATGTCATTAGTGGGAGGGGGAAAGAAGGAGACAGAGAGAGAGAGAGAGTGAGAGAGAGAGAGGGCAGGAGAGAGAAGCTCCTAATGAGCAGAGGATGGACAGATAGAAATGGGTAAACAACGGTGCTGAGCCATGCAGAGAGAGAAGACTTTCTTATGACACACACACACACACACACACACACACACCCACACATACACACACACACACACACACGCACACACACACTAGCACAATGTGTCACTGACAGAAAAAGCATAGATGTAACTCGTCCGTTATTTATGGGCATGTTTGCTCATTACCGCATAGACAAGATTGAAAAAACAGCATGCACAAGCTCTCATGTGCTCTGAGAGACGTGCAACCTTAACACCATATTCCAAAGTAATGCTTGTTAACATGGTTTGGTTTGGAGTAAATGGTTTGGTTTCATAGTGTAGTTCAGGCCTTCTCAACTTGCCTTTAAATAACCATCAAAAATGCCAAAACGGTGTTTCAGACAAAGCAGTTCTCATTGCACAGATGATTAGGCGTATGACATCATTATTCCATACTGCTACTGGGTGACCAATCAAATGCTAGTGACTTAGAAATGAATTCCGAATGTTTTGGATCCTGCGTGTTAACACAAACTTGATCTTATCTACTGCCTGTCCTTGCATCACTACAACAGCAGGTAATCAACTATGTACCTCACTGTAGATATCATCAAGTGTGTACATACCCCTACAATTTGTGCGAAATAAATGAAACAAGAAATAAATTGAAAAGAAAAAACAAAGAAAGAGAAATGAGCAAATTAAAGAACAATAGGGACAATAAAAGGCAACCAACAGTGAGGAAAACGGGAACAAATGAGCAGAGTAACAATGCCAGAGAACAGAAGGCCAGTGTGAGTCATTGTGCCTGTAAGAATCACACCACCTCCCCACCAGAAACATGATCTGACAATCTATAGAAAATCATCTTATTCATCTCCATCTCTCCTTCTCTCTTTCGTTCACACACTCTCACTTCTCATTGGGATCTGGTCAACACGTTTTCTCTACTTTTGCACCAACTGTCCCTGGCAAAATGGCTACCACCACACTGCATTAATGAGAGAGTGGTGTTTCTTGTTGCTGCCTGCCAATCCACACCATTTGTTCTTCACAGGATCCGTTTCCAAACCAGGGCATTCATGAGCCATGTGCAAAGAGAGATGACAAACAAAGCATGATGGGTGTATTTAGCTTTAACAGCGCTCAATCAGGTAAAATGTGCTTCACATTTGTCGTTAAGTGTAGACACATGGCCACTCTCTGCATAGAATTGCTAATCCCTTTTTCACCTTCAAAATTGCCAATTGTGATTTTACTGTGATCTATCATGTGTCCAAAGTATAAAAGTTGAAATGTAGTTATTTGAGCTTGGTCGGTCCATGTATGTCACATATATTCATTTTTCATTTCTAAATGTCTAAAAACTTATATACAAATTGGATGTTTAAAACAGTTTTTTTGGCTTCAAATCAATAAATAAATAAATAAATATATATATATATATATCTATATATATATATATATATATATATATATATATATATATATATATATATTACATATATATATATATACATATATATATATATATATATATATATATATATATATATATATATATATATATATATATTTTTCTGATGAAAAGTTTTCTACTTTTCATCAGTCTTGAATTTGAATGACTGGACGTGAATCAGGGTAAATTAAAGATCAGCAGGTGCTGGATTTTAAGAATAAATTATATCAATTATATCATATCTTTTATGACAGTTAAAGAACCAGAGTACATATCTTAACCAAAGAATAGCATGTAGAATAGCCTACCAAAGCTTTAAACACACCTAGGCGAATGACCTTCAAACTCAATTTTTCACAACTGCACACATTTCATATTACCATACATTTCCTGCTTTAATTGGGGTAAATATTTTATTTCCATAAGATATTTCAAATAATAGCTCAGAGATGTTTGGGGAAGCCTTCCACAAGGTTCTCACAATACTTGTGTGCAGGAATGTTTGCTCATTCACTGGTGTAACTTAATCAGGTTTGTGGGCCTCCTTTTATATGACATTTTCTATAGATTTCAGGTCAGGGCTTTGTGATGGCCACTTCAACACCCTCACTCTGTTGTCTGTAAGTCATATTGTTATAACTTTAGAGGTATGATTAGAATCATTGTCCTGCTGGAAGTGCCAGTTGCAAAGTTTTAACGCCTTGCTCCATTATTTCTAAATAATCCTCCTTTCTCACGATTTCATCGATTTTCAGTGCACCAGTTTCTTTTCCAGCTAACAACTCCAAAATATGATGCTGCTACCCCTATGCTTCATAGTCGGGATCATATACTTCAGATTAAAAGCCTTAAATTTTACCTCCATACATAGCACTAATGATTATTGTCACGTAGTGGAACGTAATCGAGGTTAGGATGAATGCAAATGCAGATAAGAGCTTTTATTAAAGAGCGGCAGGCAAACAAATCCAAATAATGAGACAGTAGCATGGTCAAAAAACAGTCAGTGGGTCAGGCGATCTGCAAACAGGCATTAAACAGACAAGGCAAAATCACATAAAGAGAAACAAGAAACAAGATCATAGACTATGGAACCAAAACGAGGAACAGGGTAGAAATGCTTGGTACGGTGATAACACTCAATACTTCACGACATACATACGGGGTTTAAATAACAAACATAATCAGGGGTGAAACACAAGACAGCTGAGAACAATGGAGAGACACATACGGGAAACAACCAATGAAAATTCAGGGCTGGGAACAGGACAGAAATTATCACATGCATGTGTCAAATGTAAACAACGTCAAGGTCACTGAAAACCCAGAAGCGTACGATCGCGCTTTGAGCTCGTGTTTAACACGAGGGGAAATAGTGACAGAACTCCCCCCACAAATGCACTAATCCCTCCTCTTGAGGGAAGGCTTCCTGGACCTCTGGGCAAAATATCTTCATAGCTCCTCAGGTTCCAATGCAGGCATTGTCCAACAAGAAGCAGGTTCCTCAAGGAGTCGAGGAGCAGACATGAGGCTGGGGATGGTTCGCTGGGGTCATTAGGCTACACCCAGGCTTGGTAAGATGTGTCGTCCTCTTTAGACGAGGGCTTGACTTGGTGGGCCATCTCGTCTGCCTTTCTTATGTGTGGAGCAATGTCCTCACCGGACCAGGGAGGCAGAACAATGTCTTCAGCGGAGCAGGGAGGTGGAGCAGCGTCCTCAGCTGAGCAGTTAGGCGAATTTGGTTGGCCGTGTTGTCAATCCTGAGCGTGAGCAGAACTTGGTTGGCTATGTCAACAGACTCAGGCGTGAGCAGAACTTGGTTGTCCGTGTCAGCAGACTTAGGCGTGAATATGGCTTTTGAGGCTATCTCTTCGACTTCAGTCAGGAATATGGCTTGGGAGGCCGTCTAATCGATCTCGGACAGGAACGACACTTGGGAGGCCATCTCTTCGACCTCGGACAGAAACGAGGCTTGGGAGTCCGTCTCTTCGACCTCGGACAGGAAGGAGGCTTGAGAGGCTGTCTCATCGACCTCCAACAGGAATGTGCCTTGTGAGGTCGCCTCATCGACCTCGAACAGGAATTTGATTTTCTGCTGGAAATCTGGAGATGAGACAACCTCATGGTTCTCATGCCGGAGCTCTGGGGAGGAGGTCGCCATGTTGACCTACAACTGGAGCTTTGGGGAGGAAGTCACCGCATTGACATGCGGCTGGAGCTCTGCAAGTGAGACGACCTTTTGGGTCGCAGTTTGAGCTGTGGAGATGAGGTCGCCATGTTGACCTCCAGCTGGAGCTCTGCAGATGAGACCACATCGTGGGTCTCAGGTTGGAGCTCTGGTGTGGGGGCCACCTTCTTTGCCTGCATATAATAGGTGGTGAATAGCAGGGCAGGTTTATCTGCAAAGCTGAACCCCCCAAAAGATGTTCCAGGTCAGACTTAGATTCTGGACTCCTGAATGTTGTCACATATATTCCCACAAACTGGGTTACATTCCCAAGTTCCCTGGCTCCCTTGGCCACAAGGAGCCGCACCCACTGTCGGGCGGATCCAAAAAAACAGAACCACATGAACTTGAGCCACTGCTTCTCCTCTGGCTTGGGGTCTGCTAGACTAGCAAAATAAAACTGGCAGTCCACAAGAAAATATTCAGGATCCAAAAAAAAATCCATCATAAAAATCTGAGAGCTCCATGGCAGTCCATTGAGGAAGCTGGATCGAATCCATGGCTGGCACAGTTTCCTTGGTTTCCCTGGCATGATGTCTCCTCCGTCTTCCAGCTGCATCCATGGTGAGGTGAAGTATTCTGTCACGCAGTGGAATGTAATGGAGATTAGGAGACATGCAAGTGCAGATAAGAGCTTTTATTAAAGAGAGGCAGGCAGACAAATCCAAATCATTAGACAATAGCATGGTCAAAAAACAGACAATGGGTCAGGCAAGCTGCAAATGGGCATAAAACAGGCAAGGCAAAGGCACGTAACGAGAAACAAGAAACAAGATTAAAGACTATGGAACCAAAATGAGGAACAGGGTACAAATGCTTGGTATGGTGATATGACTCAATACTTTGTGACGTACATAGATACACAATGGGTTTAAATAACAAATGTAATCAGTAGTGAAACACAAGACAGCTGAGAACAATAATGTTACACATACGGGAAACAACCAATGAAAATAGAGGGGCAGAGACAGCACAAAAATCATCACAGATGCACGTGTCAAAAGTAAACAACATCAAGGTCACTGAAAACCCAGAAGCTTGTGCTCGTGCTTAGCACGAGGGGGAATCATTACAATTATGGCCAAAAAGTTACATTTTTGTCTTTAAAAAATGAGTCTTGATTATGACCTGCAAACTTTAGTCTTTATTTTTTATGTTGGGGCAGCTCCCTTGTGTGACAACCTTTCATGCTATGGCTGGTAGAATTACACTGCAAAATGAAATCATCTTAACAAGTGAAAATATTTTGAATATAGTCCAATTTATCTAGTATTTCCTATTATAAGATCACAATAAACCAAATAAAAGATCATTAAACCTATTTGTAAACATTACTCATTCCAAGTTTGTAGTTTTCTTATTCTATTGGCAGATAATTTTGCTTATTTCTAGAAATAAATGCATAAAATTAACAAAATTATCTGCCAATACAACAAGACTGTGTCAAGCTTGACATAGTACAAAAAAGTGCAAAATGGATTGAAATAGGTTTAATAATCTTATATTTGGTTATTATGAGCTTATATTCAGAAATACTAGAGAATTGAGACTATTTTCAAGGTATTTACATTTGACAATGTCTTTTTTTTTGCAGTGTAAGAAAATCATAGGATTCTCTTAATTGTGGATCTACATACAGAATTTGGTATCTGAGGCCTCCACCTCCTTCACCAGTTCCTTTGTTGTTGTGTTGGGGTTCAGTTGAATCTTTTGGACCAAAGGTTGCTCATCCCACTGAGGTAAATTGTGCCTTCTTCTTGATTGATATACTGTCTGTGTGGTTCCAAGATTGTTATTTGCATTATATTGTTTGTACTAATGTTTGTGGTGCCATGTGGTACGTTGTCAATGTTTGTAAAATGAGGAAATGGAATTGTGAAGGTTCATATTTTTTGGCTGGATTATTTGGATTTTCAAGTACTGTCTATAAAGTTGGCCCTTTTAGAGTCACATGTACACTCCCAATTAACTGTTAATTATGATATTAACCAATCAAAAGTTTCTAAAAGCCATTACATCAATTTCTAGAATCTTTCAGATTGTTTAAAGAGTCTGCCAACTTAGTGTATGTGAACTTTTGACCCACTAGAATTCTGATATAATCAATTATAAAGCTGAAATAAATATGTCTCTGATTGATTATTTTAAAATCCCCTGTAATATTAACATACGTGGTAGATGCCCTAATTGACTTGCCAAAGCAAATGTATTGTAACATGAAATATGTGGAGTTGTGAAAAACTGAGATTGCATATCTTTAGCCTAGGTGGATGTAAACATTTGGCCTCAACTGTACTTCTAGTTCTTTCTGAATATAACTGGGCATTTAGTTTTTTTTTTGTTTGTTTGTTTTTTTTCTAGAAACAAGTCGACACGATTTTAAAAGTGGCTAATATTTTATTTAAAAATAATAATAATAATAAAAAGTTAGTTAGGGCGTTAGGGGTTTTTTTCACCACCTTCAACCACCACTAGTGTGTAGCATCCACCTGGATGATGTGATGGCCATAGTGCACCAGAACTTCCACCACACACCAGCTATTAGTGGAGAAGAGAGTGATGTAGCCAATTCAGAGATGGAGATTATTAGGAGGCCATGATAGATAAATGCCAATGAGGGAATTTTGCAAGGACACCCGGGTTATACCCCTACACCTTGCGAGAAGCGTCCTGGAATTTTTAACGACCACAGAGAGTCAGGACCTCGGTTTAACGTCTGAAAGACTGTGCTGTTTTTACAGTATAGTGTCCCCGTCACTATACTGGGGCATTAGGCCCCGCACAGACCTCAGGGTGAGCACCCCCTCCTGATGGCCCCACTAATACTGTATCACTTCCAGCAGCATCCTGGAGATCTCCCATCCAGGTACTGGCCAGGCTCAACCCTGCTTAGGTTCAGTGGGAAACCAGGGGAGAGCTGCAAGCAGATATGGCTCTGACCAAAAATAAAATGTCCAGTGTTGTTGCTTCAGTGTTTTCCCATTTTCATTTTGAAACAAAAACAAAAAAAAAGAGCGCTTCACAGCTGTAAACGCTTCCACTGCTTACATAATTCAAAGGCTTATTTCTATCTTTATTTCACATCTGTATTTTATTGCATATACCTGTACTGTATCATGGCTTGAACAAATTGAACATTTCTATACAAAAATACATATCTGCATTTCAAAGTATTTCACTGCAGCTCTACCAAGAGTCATGCATTTTCTTGAATGATTGTCATTTCCTTTGTTGATTATTGATCTAAGCAGGCTGAAATGGTCTACTTCTATCTTCTACTTCTATCTCACATCTATCAGGAGAGAAATTATTTAACAGATACCAAGATCTTTGTTTTTATGTTGAAGTGCCTACTGTGTTCTCTGCCTTTATTAAACACACATTTCATATCATCTTTACTTTTATCCAGTTGGATCATCAGCATTGGGCAAATGATGAAATTTCCACCAATTTTTAGACCTGAGTTTTTTCATGCACAAGTGTTTCTATCATAATTTGGTCTGTGCATAGGAAATTATAAATTACACTTTTGCTGATTTTCTGCACCTTTGCAAATGTTCTCTTAACTTGTCACAAAGTGTTTCCTATTTATATCTAAATTCTTTAGAACTGATTTGTAGTCAAGCCAATAACAAACAGCTGAAAATAAAATAGGATATAAACACTTCCATATAGAATAGAATAGTGTATAGAAATGTGAGCTTCGGGTTTCTGGTAGAACTGTGCTTTCTGCCACAATGCTGTTTGTCAATGAGCATACCATAAAAAATACAATAACGTGAAGAAAAAAAAACTACATTAATAACCACAAGAAGGTCACTATATAAGACATTACTCTACCACTGAGGTGATGTGGGATCCCCTAACCTAGACAGTTGTTTTTCATGCCTATGCATATCTCTCTCTCTCTCTCTTCTCTCTCTCTCTCTCTCTCTCTCTCTCTGTCTCTCTGTTTCTTGTCTCTCAGTCTTCTGTCGTTCCTTTCCTCTTTCAGCACGGTGTCATATTAGCTTCACCTGTCAGATTAGGCGACAGGTTCATGAATAACTGGACTTTCTCACCCACTCTCTTTAGATTGTTAGGCTTAGGCATTGAAAAGGAAATACATCTCCATGGTGACATGCATCGATAAAGCTGACACACACACACACACACACTATGCTATTCTTTTTAGGACCACTCACTGTCATAATTATTAATGCAGCTAATTCATGCCTAAACATAATGCTAATGTCAGTATCCAAAAGAAAACATTTTGGCTACCCCCCCTTTTTTTTTTATCAGTAAAAGCTAGTCAGTCAGTCAGCTTCTCTAACTGCTCCTGGTCAAGGTTGTGGTGGATCCACAGTCCATCCCAGTAAAACTCACAGAAAGAATCCAAAGAAGTGACCTCAAGATAAAATATTATTTTCTTTTATCTTAACATCCCTTCCTTGGATTTTTGGAAATTGGTAAAAGAAAATCAGTTTTCCAAGTATTCGAAACTGTCAGATATTCCTATCTTTGTGGAGAGATTTGTTCCCCACTAGGATATACTGTGAAAACATGTCCACACACACACACACACACACACACACACACACACAAATGTAGCAGCTCAAGAAAGAAATCATGGAATACATTTTTTATACACGGTTCTTTCAGTTTTTTGTTCCAGCATTTCGAGAGATACAGAAATAGGCATATAATATGCAATAATGCATAATGACATTATTATGTTTTCATAAATATTATCAATAATAACAAAATATATGCTTTGATCTTTTAATAAGTAATATCTTTACAGATTAAGTAACCAAATTTGAAGCCACAGCAATAGAATAATAAAGAAGGTAAATAAACAAAACCTATTAAATCAGCATCGAGGAATTGCTGCATTCACTCTTATCCCCCCTCCCCTGCCTCCCTCCTCTGTCTCTCTCTCTCTCTCTCTCTCTCTCTCTCACAGGGAAAGACTGAAAGTGATAAATTAGGCTGAAGGACAGAAAGATACAGGTTTCATTCCTTGTGAAGTGATCAAAAGCTTCATATTCTCAGATGTGCTCTTCCTTCCACATGACCTTTAACTGTCAAAGTTATCACACACACACACACACACACACACACACACACATACACACACAAACACACACACACACACACACCTACAATGTTGTACTCATAAAATCCTAAGTGTAATGTGTCAAGCGTTTTTTCAAGGCAGAGTATAAACTCAAAATAGATTGAAATAGCTAGATTTACACTGCATGAGTAGATAAACATCTTTTCTTTTATGGAAGAAAGAAAGAAAGCAGCTGTTAATTGAAATTCGAAAATATAATAAAACATTAAAAAAAAGATTCGTTTAATCTTTGCTGCAACACAAATGGTCTTCAGCGTAAAGTTAAAGAAAACTCTATGGATATGGGAATGTGCAATATCACCAGGACAAGCAGCCCTAGAAATGAAATCATCTCTTCTATTTGTGCCGAATGCAATCCAGTAATTTTCTCCAAGGGCCTGAAAAGTGACAAAACAGGATTTACTGCCTCTGTCCATGTCTCAAAATGAACAAGGAGTTGAGCAGATAGGAACACCTCAATTCCACTACAGAATTGTACTGAATCAAATTACATGACTAGAGCATGTAAACCTTGAATCATATACCAAGTTCAATGTTGGACTCAAAAACAGGAGCCTGTGGATCACGCAATGCTGGTTCAGTATTCACTCTAAAGTCAGGAACAGTAAAGCCTGCAGATCTGTTGTTTTTATGTCACAGCACTAAAATCCCTTCCTTCTGTAACATATACTGTCTGTGTATCGATTCTGTTATGCTTTACATTTATAAGGTCTTTAAGTGAAAATAAGATTTTTTTGATCAAAGACAAAGCAGCGTCTGGTGAGAAGAAGCAGCATGAGCAAGCATGAGATGAGTGCTGTTTTATACCTTTGCACATATTTATAGCTACTTACAAACACATTAGTTTTGCATGGCTACCTGCCCGATTACTGTCATCAATCTCAAGCAAACACCCCAGAAAAACCCTCACACACGTGCTTCTTGTCATCCTCTCATAACAGACACTTTGCTGAAGACCACACACTGCAGATGGTACAATGTTTGCAGAGTGACAGAGAAAGTTTTAACAATCCTTTATTATTAGCATTTTAGTCAGTGTAGTTAAAGCCTGAGAACATCTTTAAAAAACACGTCGTTTTTCTCACACATGTTGCTATTAGGGTGGGAAAAAAATTAAAGTTGCTCCAGTCTACATTATCTAACCTTTTTGCCTTTTGCGTCAGTTCCTTGTTATATTAAATTGCTTTGAAAAAATATTTACTTTTTTCATTTTCTTTTCACAATATGGAACTTCAAAAAAAACAAAAAAAAAAAAACATTTCACCAAAGAAAGTAAAAAAAAAAATTATTTCAACAGCAAAAGAAAAGAAATCAATCGCTCCATCTGTTACTCCCTTTGCAAAGCAAATGATTTCTCTTCCTTTTACCTGACACTCAGGTTTTCTTTTCATGCAGCCCACTTACAAACGAGTTATTGAGCCTGGCTGAATGCATGTGAATTTCTAAATCCTAAATCATTGCTGTCATTCAATGTCTGTAAGTCACCATGTTCGTTTTGTTTGGTTGTTGTTGGTTTTTTTTTTTTTTAACTCCAGCACATTGGACTGAAAGAAGGGCTTTTAAGGTAAAGGGAAGAATGTCAGATTTAATCAGGGGGTCCCTACATAGGGATCCTTTAAGGGACATACAGTAATGGTCAGTTGTTTCTTGGTCAGATGTGTCTCTGCAAGATGTTGCCTCTAGATAAAGACTAGTACAACAAGCAAGCATGCAGTTAAAACCATCAGAATACATTTTATTTCTAAATATGTCTTATGGACAAGTGACACAAAGAATTATGGCTGGAACAAAGTGTGCAGGAGAAAAAGATGTATACCTGATTCAATGCATCTCATCTCATCTGAAGAACATGGTGGCCTGGACAAGTATGAACATCAGTGGAACTGGTTCATTTGTCTTTATTAATGGTGTGACTGTTGAAGGAAGACTTGTTAAGTGTATAGACACTTATCTACACAACTGTCACAGCATGTCCTGGCAATACTCCTCAGTCACCCTGTCCTAAATACTATTGCAGTTCTGCAATCATTCT
The DNA here is from genome assembly GCA_012411365.1 of Ameiurus melas. NCBI lineage: Eukaryota > Metazoa > Chordata > Actinopteri > Siluriformes > Ictaluridae > Ameiurus > Ameiurus melas. The sequence continues at coordinate 18,517,549 of CM022767.1, forward strand.
CAGTTTCCATTTCCCGCTCACACCATATATACAGAGCTGTGAAAAAGTCTTTTGTTTTTGTGTCTCATATGAAATTGTTTCAGAAATTAAAACAAAATCTAAGATAAAACAAAGGCAACCTGAGTAAACACAAAATACTGTTTTAAATGATAATGTTATTTATTGAAGCAAAAAAGTTATCCAATACCAAATGGGTGTGGAAATATACTTGCACTCGTAGTTACTAATTCCCCAAATCTATGAAACTGCATTCCTAATGGGGTTCAGGTGGACTAGATGCAACCAGGCCTGATTACTGCAAACCCTGTTCAATAAAATTGACACTTAAATAAAACTTTTTCAACAGCATGGTTAAAAGGTCTTACCCAGCCAAAATTGAAAGAATTTGTTCTGTGGATTGATGAGTCAAAAGTGGAACTGTTTGGAAGACAGGGGTCCTGTTACATCTGGCATAAAATAAACACAGGATTCCACAAAAAGAACATCATACCTATGGTCAAGCATGGTGGTTGCAGTTATTGCTGCTAAAGGTGGTACAAACTGATTTGAAGTTTAAACGGGCAGTTAGTTTTTCACATTGGTGATGGGTGTTGGATAACTTTTTTTGCTTCATTAAAAAATAATAATAAATAAAAACTGTATCGTGTGTTTACTCAGGCTGCCTTTGTTTTATGTTGTATTTTATTTGAAGATCTAAAACTATTTAGTATGAGATGTACACAAACAGAAGAAATCAGGCAAATACGGTACTCTGTCACAGCAATGTATGTACATTATATATATATATATATATATATATATATATATATATATATATATATATATATATATATATATATATATATAAAACACACATTAGTCTTGCCAACTAGCTAGTTTGTGTACGTAAATTGATCCTTGTTGTTTCCTTGGCTGCTTGGTTGATTATTAAGACTGTGGATTGCCCTTCTGATTATATTGACTCTGATTCTTTGTGTACTAACCATTGCCTGTCTGACTACATCGATTCTGTGGACAATTCTGTTAATAAACCTCATGCATATGGATTCTATCCTATTTATTCTCATTCTCTCTCTCTCTCTCTCTCTCTCTCTCTCTCTCTCTCTTGTTACAACAACCAAATGCCTTTAAAATTAGTGTGCATTGCTTCAATTTTGAAACAGGACAATAAGACAAAAACATATACACTGGTGCTTCAAAGTTTGTGAACACTTTAGAATTTTTTTTATAAATATCTGTATAAAAATGACCTAAAACATCATCAGGTTTTCACAAAAGTCCTCAATGTAGATAAAGAGAACCTTATAATTAGTCATTTAGTGATGAAAATGATTCAATATCACATATCTGTGAACGGCAAAAGTATGTGAACCTCTATGATCAGCAGTTTAATTTGAAGGTCAAACTCGATTCAGGTGTTTTCAATCAATGGGACAACAATCAGGTGTGAATGAGCTCCCTGGTTTATTTAAACAACAGGGATCTATCAAAGTCTGATCTTCACAACACGTGTTTGTGGAAGTGAATTATGGCATAAACAAAGGAGATATCTGAGGACCTCAGTTGTTGATGCTAATCAGGCTGGAAAAGGTTACAAAACCATCTCTAAAGAGTCAGACAGATTGTGTCAGACAGATTGTGTACAAATGGAAGAAATTCAAGACCATTGTTACCCTCCCCTGAAGTGATCAATCAACAAAGATCATTCCAAGAGCAAGACGTGTATGAATCCACGAATCCAGGTCACAAAGGAGCCAGGATAACCTCTAAGCAACTAAAGGCCTCTCACATTGGCTAATGTTAAGGTTCATTAGTCCACCATCATGAGAACACTGAACAAGAATAATGTGCATTGCAGGGTTGCAAGGAGAAAGCCAGTGCTTTCCAAAAAGAACATTGATGCCCATCTGCAGTTCACTAAAGATAATGTGAATATTGGAAAAATATTTTGTGGACAGATGATGCCAAAATAGATTATTTGCTTTAACTGAGAAGGGTTTGGAGGAATGAAAACAGTGCATTCCAGCATAACAACCTTAGCCCATCTGTGAAACATACTGGTGGTAGTCTCATGGTTTGGGTCTGTTTTGCTGCATCTGGGCCATAACAACTTGCCATCAATAATGGAACAATGAAGTATGGATTATACCAGTGAATTCTACAAGAAAATATCAGGATATCTGTCAGTGAATTGAATCTCAATAGAAAGTGAGTCATGCACCAAGTCAATGACCCTAAGCACACAAGTCATTCTACCAAAGAATGGTTAAAGAAGAATAAATGTTATGTTTTGGAATGGCCAAGTCAAAGGCCTGACCTTAATCCAATAGAAATGTTGTGGAAGGACCTGAAGCAAGCAGTTCACGTGAGAAAATCCACCAACATCCCAGAGTTGAAGCTGTACTGAGGAATGAGCTAGAATTCAAGCCAGAAACATTTGCTGCACAAGGGGGTTACACCAGATACTGAAAGCAAAGGTTAACATACTTTTGCCACTCACAGTAATATGTAATATTGGCTCATTTTCCTCAATACATAAATGACCAAGTACAATACTTTTGTCTTATTTGTTTAATTGGGTTTTCTTTATTTATGTTTACGACTTACATTTAGGACTACAAATATGACTTTTAGGTCATATTTATGCAGAAATATAAAAAATTCTAAAGGGTTCACAAACGTTCAAGCAGCACTGTAAATAACATATTTCTTGAAAGTAAACCAGTACATTGTTGATGGTCCTGTTGCTTGGCTTTAACCCTTTCATCATGGATTTCTTTCACAGGCAACAAGACTGAAGTCAAAGCAAAAACTTAAAATGGCCTCAGTTGCCAAGTAAAAGAATTTCATTTCATTTATTCATTTCACTCTCAGAAAAACTGAGAGTTCACTGGGGTTGTACCTTCAAGGAAATTTAAAAACTTGATCACCTGACTAAATGCTTAGAGTCAACATTCCACTACACACTAGATAAGGTAGCTCCACTTAAAAGAAAAATAATTAGAGAGAAAAAGCTAGCACCTTGGTATAACGATCACACACGCACCTTAAAACAGACCACTCAAAATTTAGAACATAAATGGTGTCAAACCAAATTGGTAGTATTTCAAACACCATGGAAGGAGAGCCTTCTGAACTACAGAAAATATCAGTCTATCTCTCCACCCTAATTGAAGATAACAAAAATAATCCTAGATTCTTATTCAGTACTGTAAAAATTAAATAGGAATTAAACCACCACAGAAACATGCACACAGTGACTACATAGCAACGAGGATTTTGTTAATTTTTTCACGTGCGAAATTGAAATTCAGAATATTAATTTAAAACCAGACAGTTTTATAACTAACCCTGTAGATGATAATATAGCAATATCAGATCAACGATTAGAATGTTTTACTCCCCTTAGAGAGACCGAACTAATTTCATTAATTTCTTCATCATCATCATCATCAACTTGTATAATAGATCCCTTACCTACATTGTTTCTTCAAAGAGATTGTTCCAGAAGTAATCAAACCCCTTCTAAATATAATCATTTCTTCCCTTAGCACTGGCTATGCACCTAAATCATTTTAACTAGCAGTGATTAAACCCCTGATAAAAAAAAAAAACAACCTGGCTTTGACCCCTGTCAATTGTCCAACTATAGGCCAAAATCAAATTGGTCTATTGTTCCCCTTTATCTCCAAGATCTTAGAAAAGTTTGTGGCACAGCAGCTATGCTCTTACCTACATAGGAATAGCAGTCATGAAATGTATCACTCAGGATTTAGGCCTCATCATAGCACAGAGACAGCACTGGTTAAGGTGGTAAATGACCTACTACTGGCCACTGATCAGGGTTGTGTCTCCTTGCTAGTGTTGCTTGACCTTAGTTCAGCTTTTGATACCACTGATCATACTATACTCAATGATAGAGTAGAAAATGTTGTTGGCATTTAGGGAATGGTCCTCTCTTGGCTCAGGTCATATTTGACTGATCGCTATCAGTTTGTAGATGTAAATTACTCTGTGCATACTGAGGTAAAGTTTGGTGTTCCACAAGGTTCTGTTTTAGGCCAACTGATTTTTACTTTATATATGCTAACTCGGGGTAAAATTATTCATAAACATGGAATTAACTTCCACTGTTATGCTGAGGAAACAGATGTATGTTTCAGCAAAGCCAGATGACAGACACCAGCTCAGTAAAGTTGAGGAATGTGTAAAGGACATTAGACACTGGATGTTGATTAACTTCCTTTTACTTAATTCTGACATAAGTACTTCTACTAGGACCACATGCAGCTAGAATTAATCTTTCTGATTATATAGTAACTCTGGATGGCCTTTCTGCTTCATCATGTACCTTAGTGTGATTATTGACCCCAATCTTTCATTTGATGCTCATGTAGATAATATTACTAGGATAGCCTTTTTTCATCTCAGAAATATTGCTAAGATAAGAAATATATTGTCACTACATGAGGCAGAAATATTAGTTCAATGTTTTGTCACCTCTTGGTTGGAGTATTGTAATGCTTTACTGTCTGGAGATTCCAGTAGAAGCATAAACAAGCTCCAGTTAGTCCAGAATGCAGCTGCAAGAATCCTTACTAAAACCAGAAGATATGACCACATCACCCGTATCTTATCCACACTGCATTGGCTCCCAGTAAAATTTTGCACTGATTATAAAATATTTTTTTTGAGACTTATATTTTTATTTTGTTTTACAATACAAACAAATGCGAACCAATACAGTTCCAACCATATAACAATTTAAAGAGGCTGTGGGCCAAATGACCTGACAGTAACAACAACAACAAAACAAGGAGCCCAAGGCAGCGTTGGTGTATCCAAAGTAAATTGATACACTTCAGCATAGATATTTGTCCGGTAAGCACTGTACCATTGGCACATGAGGAATCACAATCCTTAAATAATAGAGTAGCGTCCACATTATAATGTCCACGTGATTACTTCTGGAGTGCCCTCATCACCTACCTCTATAGTAAAAAAAAAAAAAAAGTGACAGGTCTAAAAGAAAAATAGATTAAAAATAAAATAGTATACATTCATACTCACACACGCAGTCACAAATGCATACACATATATTGCTAGTACAGATAATTTGTCAAGACAGAGGTTGACACAGATAGATGGAATACAACTTAATAACAATAAGGTAGGTGAAACAAAACCAAAGAGTCTGGAAATTAGTCCGTTAAGTCGCATGTACTGAGTGAAATTGCAAAAACTTTCCCCATTTTTCATTGTACTTCTCCAACTCATTCATCAGACTGTACGATATTTTCTCAAATGCCGCCTTACCCAGTTCTGAGACCCATTCCTGAAATAATGGGTCTGCAGCATCTTTCCACTTTCTCATTATTATCTGCTGATTATAAAATATTAATACTGACCTATAAAGCACTGAATGGTCTCGTGCTACAGTACCTGAGCGAACGTTAGGTCTTTTATGATCCGCCTACTTCGCTATTTGATGGTACCTCGACTAGTTAAGGCTACAGCAAGGGGAAGAGCTTTCTCTTACAAAGCCCAACACTTATGGAACAGGCTTCCAATCAGTGTTTGGGACTCAGACATAGTCTCAGTGTTTAAGTCCAGGCTGAAAACACATTTGTTTAGTTGAGCTTTTGGTGAATAGTTTTTCTTTAGATAAAGGAGCAGATCTAGAGGGCTCACAGGCATGGAGTGTTGTGGTGAACTGGGATGTTTGGTGTTCACCCAGGTTTGTTGTTGGTGGGGTGGGTGACTGCCATATGTCTCAGGGAGCCCTTCTGGCTCTCCCTTTAGTTATGCTGTCATAGCTAGTCTTGCTGGAGTCCCTGCTTGCACTCACTCAAAGTACATTGTCCTTAACCATTATGGGACAATAAGCATCCCTAATAATCTCTCCCTCTCTTTCCCTCTCTCTACCACTCTCTTTCTGTCGAGCTACACATGAAAATCCTGAGATATCAGTGATCCTGACCCCTTCTGCACTCCATCCTGATGCCCTACTTCTGGTTGGAGTACTTTTCAGTTGGAAGTTACATGCTGCTGCTGAGGATGGCCCCATATGGTGCAGCCTGGAGGCCACTGGGATTGCAGAAGATGGCCCCACATGGTGCAGTCTAAAGATCATTGAGATTACCTCAATTCATGTGAACAGTTATGCTATGATGGCCAGGACTACAAACAGTTTTGCACTCAAGCCTCTATCAGTGAACAGTGGAGAAGTTCAATAAAACAGACCATGTAAAAACTGTAATGAATTTTCCTGGCAACACAACTGCACTATTTGACTGTATTGGTATTGTATGGTATTAGCAGATTTATGGAAGGGACTTATTTATAACTACACTATCCATGGTCACCAAAACAAGGATGGGTTCCCTTTTGAGCGTGGTTCCTCTCAAGCTTTCTTCCTCATTTCTTCCACCTTTGGCTTGGTCAATAGGGTCAAATTCCTAAATTTTAAAAATGTACTCTCTCTCTCTCTCTCTCTCTCTCTCTCTCTCTCTCTCTCTCTCTCTCTATATCTCTCTTTTTTTATATATATATATATATATATATATATATATATATATATATATATATATATATATATATATATATATATATATATATATATATATATATATATATATATATATATGTGTGTGTGTGTGTGTGTGTGTGTGTGTGTGTGTGTGTGTGTATGTATGTATGTATGTATTCCTGTAAAGCTGCTTTGGGCAATGCCCATTGTTAAAAGTGCTATACAAATTAAGCTGAATTGAATTGAAACATCATTTGTACCTTCAGAAGGTAAGTGTATAGTGTACCTGTAAGGTACACTATATTGCCAAAATTATGTGGACACCTGACCAATGAACATTCCCTTCTAAAATCATGGCCATCAATACTGAATTATTCCCTCTTTGCTTCTAGAACAGCCTCCACTGTTTCTAGAAGGCTTTCTACCAGATTTTGGGATGTGTCTGTGGGGATTTATGTTCATTCAACCCCAAGAAACTCCATCATTCCAAGAAAGCCATCATTCCAATTCATCCCAAAGGTGTTAAGTGTGGTTGAGATCAGGGTTCTGTGCAGGCCAGTCGAGTTTTCCCACCAAATGTTCTAAAACATGCCTTTCTAAAACATGTCTTCATGTACCTCGCTTTGTGGGCAAGGTGATCGTTACAGGGACATTGCTGGGTCTCTTAGTTCCACTAAAGGAAAATTTTAAAGCTACAGTATACAAATCTTACACAATTCATGCTTCCAACTTTGTGGCAAGAGTTTGGAGAAGACATTATTATGGATGTGATGGTCAGGTGTGTACATACTTTTGGCCATATATGAAACTTAACGTTCTACTGTTAGAACAAATTGCACTGTTCTACAATTCATTCATTTTTATACTAACTCTTTAAAAGTTGCACTAGTTGCAAAGTCATTAGTAAAGTAAAGCATTCACAGCGCTTCACTTTTTCCACATTTTTTTATGTTACAGCCTTATTATATAACCTCAAAATGGATTCAATTCATTATTTTCCTCAAAATTCTACAAACAATACCCCATAATGACAATGTGAAAGAAGTTTTTTGAAACCTTTGCAAATTTATTAAAAATAAAAAACACAAAAGCACATGTACATAAGTATTCACAGCCTTTGCTCAATACTTTGTTGAAGCACCTTTGGCACCAAATACAGCCTCCAGTCTTTTTGAGTATGATGCTACAAGCTTGGCACACCTATTTTTGGGCAGTTTCTCCCATTATTCTTTGCAGGACCTCTCAAGCTCCATCAGGTTGGATAGGGAGTGTCGGTGTACAGCCATTTTCAGATCTCTCCAGAGATGTTCAACCGGGTTCAAGTCTGGGTTCTGATTGGACCACTCAAAGACATTCACAGAGTTGTCCTGTAGCCACTCCTTTGTTATCTTGGCTGTGTGCTTAGGGTCGTTGTCCTGTTGGACGATGAACCTTCGCCCCACTCTGAGGTCCAGAGAGGGTTTTCATCAAGGATGTCTCTGTACATTGCTGCATTCATCTTTCCCTCGATCCTGAATAGTCTCCCAGTTCCTGCTCCTGAAATCATCCCCACAGCATGATGCTTCCACCACCATGCTTCACTGTAGGGATGGTACTGGTCAGGTGATGACAGGTGCCTGGTTTCCTCCAGACATCAAGCTTTCCATTCAGGCAAAAGAGTTCAATCTTTGTTTCATCAGACCAGAGAATTTTGTTTCTCATGGTCTGAGAAACAAACCAGGCAGGCTGTCATGTGCCTTTTACTGAGGAGTGGCTTCTGTCTGGCCACTCTGCCATACAGGCCTGATTGGTGGAGTTCTGCAGAGATGGTTGTTCTTCTGGAAGGTTCTTCTCTCTCCACAGAGACACGCTGGAGCTCTGTCAGAGTGACAGGTTTTTGGTCACCTCCCTGACTGAGGCCCTTCTTCCCCGATCGCTCAGTTTGGCTGGACGGCCAGCTCTAGGAAGAGTCCTACTGGTTCCAGACTTTTCCATTTATAGATGATGGAGGCCACTGTGCTCATTGGTACCTTCAATGCTGCAGAAATGTTTATGTACCCTTCCTCAGATCTGTGCCTTGATACAATCCTGTCTCAGAGGTCTCCAGACAATTCCTTGGACTTCATGGCTTGGTTTGTGCTCTTACATGCATAGTTAACTGTGGGACCTTATATATACAGGTGTGTGCCTTTTCAAATCATGTCCAATCAAAGAAATTTACCACAGGTGGACTCCAATCAAATTGTAGAAACATCTCAAGTATGATCAATGGAAACAGGATGCACCTGAGCTCAATTTTGAGTGTCATGGCAAAGGCTGTGAATACTTATGTACATGTGTTTATTAAAAAAATTTTTTTTAATAAATTTGCAAAGATTTCAAACAAACTTCTTTCACGTTGTCATTATGGGTATTGTTTGTAGAATTTTGGGGAAAATAATGAATTTAATCCATTTTAATCCATTAACGCTGTAACATAACAAAATGTGGGGAAAGTGAAGCGCTGTGAATACTTTCCGGATGCACTGTACATATACAGCATTTTGATTATGTAATAATTTATGCCCAGTCGCCGATGTTTTGTGCATAGTCTCTTCTATGCAGTGTTGTGCCATATTCTTTCAGTTTTTTTTAAATAATTAATTTAATTTTGCAAGGGATGTTCATAGTTTGGGATTTATTTTTTTCATTACCAAACCCCAATTGATAAATTTCCATAACTTTTTTTCCCCCAGACTTGTTTTGATAGGTCTTTGGTCTTCATGGTGTTGTTTGTTGGGGCATGTTCTCTAACAAACTTTGGGGCCTACAAGGAACAGGTGTATTTTTTAGACTCTAATTTAGGGGTCAGGACTAATTTAAGGGTCCCACAGTATTAGGGCTATATACTTATAGCCTACAATCACATATTTTATGTTTTGAAAATCATTTGTAAATAATTTTACTGACTATACCGATGTTTCCCTTTAATATTATGGGTTATTTTGTGCAGATTCATGACATAAAATCACAACAATTCCTTTTTATTTTTTTACAGGTTTTAATGCTACAAAATGTAAAATAGTTCAAAAGGGGGTGAACATTTATGCAAGGCACTGCAGTCCAAAAGGTACAAACTATACATCTTTAAGGGCATCACCAAAACAGTACAGTTTAGTACGCTTTTTTCTTAATGTGTCCTGCTCTACTAAAATAGGGAACTTTGCATAAAGTTTTCATGAGCCCTTAATCTGCCCAGGCCCAGTTCAACAAATCTAATTTGTCCTTTTATCAGGTTTATGGGTGTACTATTTTTTGCTACTTTACTTAACACCTATGGATGTTGTAAGCGTCGTTATGAAAAAGGAATTGATGGTGAATAAATGTACACACATTTTGCACTGAGCATAACAGCTGTACAGACTCCCCTGCAATCCCTTTCTCCTTCTCTCAGTCTGTTTGCTCTTCCTTTCCTTTGCTTGCTCCCTGCTCTTGATAACTAATGCAATGCACTCTGGGATGCCTGAGAGAGCTGTGTGTATGAAAAATTTATTTTTATTTCTCTCTATTTTTTCTATCACAGGTATGACAGACAGCTTAGCTCACCAGCACCTCATTATTAAGAATTTGCATAATATAACCTATAAACCTTTAATTATATATATATATATATATATATATATACGCTCTGACAGACATACACACACACACACACACACACACTATGAACATACAATCTACTAAATCTATCTACAGTGGTCAGGCCAATCCAGCCTGTCATTTCACACATATTGACAGATTTCACACACAATCTCCAACCTCAGCAAGACACACACACACACACACACACACACACACACACACACACACACACACACACACACACACACACACACACACACACACGTGGAAAATAAAATAAATAAATAAAGTTTTATGAGTGCACTGGGCTCTGTCTTATATTGTATACAACACAACTAGATTTCCAGTGACGATTAAGTCTGACAAACTGGTGTAATGAAAATATTTTAAACTCTCTGTAGCCGAATACATATACACACATACTGCTAGAACAACACACACACTATTCCACCCCTCTCTCTTTCTCTCTCTCTCTCTCTCTCTCTCTCTCTCTCTCTCTCTCTCTCTCTCTCTCTTGAACCGATTTCATTCCAGCCACTTCAATGTTTATTACTCTTGTCGCTTTTCTCCAAAAAAAACAACAACAAACATCTTTTCGTTGTCTATCACTTCACGACAAAAATCTCTGCAGCTCCCCAGACACAAGCAGCACAATGGACTGTGTTATTAGCCGTGTCTGGAGAGCTGAGAGTGGAATTAGACACTACAAAGGGACAGACAGAAGCTCAGCACCACACAGATTATATCTACCTGTCCATCCGCCCAGGCGCTTGCCTCTCTCTCTCTCTCTCTCTCTCTCTCTCTCTCTCTCTGTCTCTCTCTCTCTGTCTCTCTATTTCTTTTTGCCTTACTCAAGAAGGAGTAGGGAGGGAGGGTGCAGACAAGCGCTGCTGGCTAAAGTCTCTTATCAGGCTTTGATGAGCCCACAGGATAAAGGCTACAGACTTGTTTTGCGATAAACATCATTGGGAAGAGAACTTGTAAACAAAAAAATCCATAAATTAAGAAGTAAGCTCAAAGACCTTGATCAAAGCATGGACACGTTGCAGGCCAGTAAAAGGAGGGGTCTTGGTTTGCACCATTAAATATTTGGGCTAAGTAGCTTAGCATGAGGTCTCAGCAAGATGGTTTGATGAGGATGGAAGGGATGAAATCATATGCCATGGCCTTCATAATCACCAGACCTCAACCCAATTGAGGTGAAATTTTGGACCAACTTGTTAGAGAGCATTTTCCACCCTCATCAAAACACCATTTGAAGGAATATATTTTGGAAGAATAGTGTTCATCCCTCCAGTACACTTCCAGAGTATGAGTGTAATGCAGTGCCACTGTCTGGATCTTTTTAATGCTCCAAATATTTGTATTTTTATCTCTATTTGGATGAACTCCAAAGTGGGCATGGCCTAAACCAGAATGTTCTTTTTTTTAATGAACCCTATACCCCTCACAACACTGGAAAAATCCCAGAGGTAGAAATGCCAACACTATGTGTGAACTCCAGTTCTTGGCTCTACATCACTCGAATTCATAATTAGTCTCAACTAGACATGTGCAGGGGGCACAGTGGTTAGAACATTTGCCTCACACCTCCAGGGTTGGGGGTTCAATTCCCACGTCTCTGCTTCGGGGGTTTCCTCCTGGTACTCCAGTTCCCTCCCCAAGTCCAAAGAGATTGGCATTTCCCTTGTGCCCAGAATGTGTGTGTGTGTGTGTGATTGTGCCTTGTGATGGGTTGATGTCTTCTGCCATGTGCCCTGAGTCTCCTGGGATAGGACTCGGATTGACTCCCCACAACCCTGTGTAGGATAAGTGGTATAGAAAATGGATGGATGGATAGGCATGTACACTTTTTTTCCCCCCACTCATCTCATGCAGTTATTTTTGATTGTGCCTGCCCACAATATTTTCTAACAAATTTACTTGGTTCTATGTACCAAAATATAAAGAAACAGGTAGACAGATTTAAACCACCATTGACTCAGACAACATAGTTAGTAAGGACGACCTCATGTTCATGTTATTGCTCACACCCACGTCTCATGAAAGTAAAAAACCTCCCATTTGCACCGTTCTTTGTTGATCCCATGGGATCTAGTCTATAATACACACCATTTCATTAAAAAAAAGTGTGCCTCATAGTTATCTGTATTTGTGTCCATTAGAACACATTAGGTGTTCAAGCCAAATAACTTATTGTCAGATAGGGGCTGAGACAGATGCTTGTGCAGCCCATTTATTTGAGCACAAGTTGATGAAACAAAATCAAAACCAGAGCCACAAAATAAATAAAACACGACCTTGAAGACCATGGCATGAAACAAACAACATACAACAGGTAACAGAAATTTAGCAATGCCTGCGTTATTTATGCTGTGAGTGTGATGGGAAACAAGTGCACATAATCAGAAGTAATGAGGCCATGGTTGTGGTAAAGAACATTTTAAACGTTACAAAAGAAACAACATAAAGTACCTCAGTAATGTGTAATGAAGATAAGTCTCAGGAACTACAACGGAAACAAAGAGCTCACTGCAGCCTCACAAAATGGCTGAACTAGACTCCATTTCCCAGCAGCCACAACCATGGCCTCGTTCCTTCTGATTATCATGTCCACCAGTGATGATGTCAGTGTGTGTGCAAGCAAAGGTATTCTAGCTCAACTCGACAAGCAAAAAGTAAAGACCAAAAAGGCACATTATACTTAAACTAATGTGAAATATAAAACTATAAATTCAAGATGTTTTGTACAACATGTGACTTGTTGTATATTCCAAATATTGCATAGGGCTGATTGTGTTCAGATATCAGAGTTGTTGGACAGGCAAAAAATATTATGTAGATAGGTTTTTATTAACGTTTAAAATGTTGTTTACCTTTATTTACATACATATATATTTGTAAATGTAATATCAGTGGGAGACAAATGGCACCCCAAATCACCCAGGCCATATTTCACATACTGTATTTGTAAACCAAGCCAGTGTTTACAGCCATGTTTAAACAGATGTATGAACACATTGCATTATGGGAACACACATAGTGTCTGAGCTAATAAACTATATCTTATAAACACTCAAGCATATCAACTAGAACTCTTCTTATAATGGATTCTGTGTGTTCTATCATTTGGCATTTCCAAAATAGCTGACATTCAAGTAAGAACCCTAACTAGACATCAATTTCGTAGAGTAAAGCAGCTATCGGAGAGTAAACCAGCCAGCCTAGAGCATTCTGGTTGACAAATATTTCATCAGCGTAGGGACGAGAGGATCACCCGCACTCTCTGATGATTTATTTATTTGTACTTATAAAATAAATTATATATCTCTATATATGATTTTGATGATTAATTTATTTATAATTATGTTAATTATGCATGCACTGTGGGGTAGAAGACCTCATTTTCTGGGGCAACAGCTTTTGGAACAGCTTTGCAATGATCACAGACACAGGGGGCCGATCGGGGCCCGTCTGTGTGTGCGTGCGTGTGTGCATGTGTGTGTGTGTTTTGTTGTAATAATGATTTATTCATGGCTCACACTGGACCTTGGACCCTTGAGACCTCTAGAGAGAGAATGAGAGAGAACAACAATGGTCGTAAGGGAAATGAGATTCAAAAAAGGATGAAGAGGATGGAGGAAAATCTGATATGGGAATGTTCAGAAAGAAAATGCAGCTTTCACTTAAAAAAAAAAAATAAATAAGCTAAAATTCCCACTTCTGGTTCAGATATTAACAGTAGGTTATTTGGGGATAAGCATATGAATAAATTGTCAGGTTCATAATATTTGGGGGGGGGCAACATTGTGTGTGTGAGTGTGTGTGTGTGTGTGTGTGTGTGTGTGCGTGCGTGCGTGCAGCGTGTCTGTGTGCACCTGTGCGTATGCCTCAAATATCCACAGTAAACATGCGATGAGTTCAATAAGTCCTTAACCTTTCCTGTGTAAACCCTGATATCTCTCGATAGTTCTCAGCAAAAGCACTGGTGTTAAATGAACCCCTGCAGAGTGTGTTATGGTCCTGCACAGCCCACTGTGAACTCCAAATGAGCTCAGCCCAAGTTCTTAACCCTGGGTTAAATGCATTGGCTAGCAGAAGCACTCCACCACTGTGCATGTACACACACACACACACACACTCACGCACACACACTGCCACTACCTATAGAAACCGGCAAGTACACATACAGACGGGTGACAAAGGAAAAGAAACAACATAAAGTACCTCAGTAATGTGTAATGAAGATAAGTCTCAGGAACTACAACGGAAACAAAGAGCTCACTGCAGCCTCACAAAATGGCTGAACTAGACTCCATTTCCCAGCAGCCACAACCATGGCCTCGTTCCTTCTGATTATCATGTCCACCAGTGATGATGTCAGTGTGTGTGTGCAAGCAAAGGTATTCTAGCTCAACTCGACAAGCAGAAAGTAAAGACTAAAAATGCACATTATACTTAAACTAATGTGAAATATAAAACTATAAATTCAGGGTCTTTTGTAGAACATGTGACTTGTTGTATATTCCAAATATTGTGTTCAGATACAAGAGTTGTTGGACAGGCAAAAATATTCTGTAGATAGGTTATTATTAATGTTTAAAATGTTGTTTACAGAGCTGTTTTTGTTATTTATATCAGTGCATCAAAAAGTGTGGTGCACCGCATTCTTTCATTTATGACTTCAGTTATATCTCTGAGTCACTGATGGAAAACCGTGCACACATACATTGACATGCAAAAATCCACACATTGAATTCTTCTCTTTGTCAGGTGTGCCCATGTCTTTACTTCTCTTGAACCAACACTGGCCTTAAATGGTGTTCCGGCTGAGGATGGTGTCAAATCCCTACCAGAGCCAGCAGTCCTATCTCCCACATGGAATCATATTTCCAACAGGAAGTTGCATCATCCAAACTTCCTGAATATTATGGGAAGAAGAAAAAGTAAGTTCTTTCATTATTTCTTCTTTATTTTCAATAATATTGTGATATTGACTGATGAGGAACAACCCTGTTATCGAAATTATAGACTGAAAGAAAATACTTAGCAAAAAAATGAATAATTGGTTCTCCTTAATGTCGTCATGTCATAAGCATGGACTAGTTAACCACATTTTGCATATTTGCTAATTCTATGCTATAAACAATCGTCCCATTCATATGCTAGATCTCATCCCTATTACTTTCATCCATTACTTACAGTATTTAAGAGCAAGATGCAGCCACTGTCAGCAAATAAACCTGTTAAAACTGAGATATTGTGACCTGAGATGATTAGCACATTTCTTGAGCAATTAAAGAAATTCTTTCTTGGTGCAACAGAAAAGTGTTTGTCCTATAATCCAGAGATCCCAGGTTCGAAACCCAATAATACCACAGCCATCCACGGCCGGGAGTCCAGGGGAGCAAAAATTCTCCATGCTCTCCATTAAGGAGGGGTGGCATTCACTCTCTCTCCTATCAATCACAATGACGCTAACTAATCATGGGCATCTGTGAGCTGAAGAGGGCAGATAGCACTTTCCTCTGAGTATGATATGCTGCCCTCTGACGCTGCATGAGGAGCTTTTTTAAAAGATGAAGTTGGCTGGCTTCACATGCCTCAGATGAAGCTTGTGTTAGCCTTCACCGTCCCTGGTTGGTAGCTTTATCGTGATAGGGGAGTGCTGAGTGGTGGTTGCGAACTGGCCAAGACCAATGTGACAAAAATGTTGAAAAATAAATGTTTTCTAAAACTATCACCTTATCTTTTAGAACTGTATATCTTTTATATTTTATTTGTAAGGGTTACACAGGCTTAATGGCACTGCAATTATGAAATCAGTCTTCTTATGTTTGCTCATCAACCGTTGCTTATTATAATAGATTCAGATAAAAACAGTGGCATTTGGGATACGCCCCAGATATGACAGCAGGCACAAAGACAGGAAGCATCACAAGAATTGATGCCGTTAGATTTACAGGTTCTTGGTGGGCTTCTTTTCTCTTTGAGCCAAGACTGCCAATGCTGAGACTGTGTGAAAGCTGTGCAGCATACAAAAGGAAAACATGTTACACAGCAGACAGCCAGCAATTCTGCAGGAATATAAGGAGAGCTACTTTCCCCCCCTGTTTTATCCACTTTCTATCTCACCCTCCACACCAGAGGTTCTCTCTCTCTCTCTCTCTCTCTCTCTCTCTCTCTCTCTCTCTCTCTCTCCCGCTCTCTCTCTCTCTCTGAATGTTGCAGTGGTGCAGAGAAATTGCCTGTTATCCCAGGTCGATTTTTCATGTGCTTGTAAATTGGCTGGTATTGACGAGTTTGTGAGCAAGGGCTAAGTCTGTGTGAACCCAAGCAACACAGCACAGCAAGAGACTGAACTTAGTTCCACTCTCATAGGGGGAGATGGCACGGGTGGCTGGTGGATGTTAGTGAGGGATGGAGTTTGAAGTTGCTTCATGATATGTGATGTGTAAGAGCCCTCTACCATTAAAAAAGATCTTAAAGCAACAACAACAACAAGATCTTGTCAGGTGAAAATATTTCACATAGTTTATCAATTATTTCTCGTTGTGAGTTTCTGATAAAAAAACAAAACAGGAGATTAAGATTATTAAGCACATTTCTTTAAGCTTTAAATGACATTGTTCTAATGGAAGACAATCTTGCTTCTGCAAATAGGACAAGGTAATTTCAAGCTTGAAATTAGTGACTGTTTAGAAATAGGTTCCATAATCTTACATTTGTTTAATTCCATATTAGATCAATTCATCTCTGTCTGTGCTATTTTTCCTTGCTATTTTTTCTCTTTTTTTTCTTTGCAGTGTGTTATTTCTTATTGTAAGAAATACCACCATTTTGCTTTATTTTATGCATTTCCTTTCTCGAAAACAGAGAAAGAGATAGAGAAATGGGGGGGTGTGGTAAAGAATAACTGAGTAAAAAGAATGCATGTAATCATGGTGTGTGTGTGTGTGTGTGTGTGTGCAAATGTGTGAGAGTGTGTGTTGTCTGGAGGTTGAGTATAGACAATAAAACACACATTATGCACTGTTGCACCACAATCACGTCAAAGCCTGAGGTAAAACCAGAGTTTTATGACCTTAAGCACTGTTTCATAAATGAACGTTCATTCTAATTATTATTTTGGTTGCATTTTGAAAATGCTATGTAAATTAGGACATTGCTATGCCAGTAAAAGCACACACCTCCTCTGGGTCATCTAGCAATACTGCCATTCAATCCCACTGCTAGAATAGAAGGATCTGTTGAGAGATGGAGAGCCGTGGAACAGAATCTCTATCAACTCTCCACACTCTTGTGCCTTCTGTCTCTCTAACCCTTGTTATCTCTTCTTGTCTTTTGTTTCTGTCTTGTCCCCACTCCTTCTTTCAGTACCTCACCATCTCTCATTCTCCTCCTTTCCCCCTGTGATCACTGTTTGTCTGCTGCAACTCTTACCTGTCACTCCGTTCTCTTCTTTCACAGACATTGGACAATTTTGGTCCTGAATTTAAAAGAAGGCAGCAACAGACACGATGGTCATAGAGAACACCGAACGTTCATGTTTGTGTGTGTGCGTGTGTTGCTGTGCATGTGCTCCCTAGTGTACACTTCACACAAAAGCTCATCTGCTGCTGGGGCACACACAGATCCCAATCTTGTGTTTTCATTCACACACTCCATCTTCAGAGACACTTCTCACTTATTTGCTCTCGAACACAACATGCATAAGCACACTTGGGGGTAATAAATGTAAGTCCTGTCTGTCCTGAAATGTCCTGTCACTTCCCTCCAAAATGGTGATTTGCACTCCTTTTTTCCCAGAAACGTTCCTTCGCCACACATCTTCGCATCTGATCTGAATGTTCCCTCTCGGGTGTGCCAGTCCGCATGCACTCTCTGTAGCATACGAGATGATAGCGCAGCCTAGAAGATAGTTTTACTCTTACACTGAAAGAGAGGGAGTGATCAAGAGAGACTGACCTCAAAGCTTCTTCTTTCATTACTGCTGCTCTGTTCTTAGAATCAAACACAACTCACTCTTCCAAAAAATACAACAAGCATTGAGACATAGCGGGTTTGGCGATGCCTGTGATTAAATTGCATATTTATTGAAATGTCACAATTTCTAGTTGGGTTAAAGTACACACTGTCAGCTTCCATGTAAAAGCATTTGTAGCCAGTGCTGAATCCCACACCTTCAAAGGAAAAATCCTCCCAATTTATCTCACCACAAAACTCACTACACCTTCATCATGCAACAGAAAAAAAAAACAGTAAGATTAATGGATATATTTGCTCGTCATATGTAGCTATGAACAGGAACATAGGCACAGCAACAACACAGAGTGAGTCATTTGTCTTTCATTCAACAATTTTTATCAGGAGCCATCACTAGCAGCTTGGCAGTCATGGAATTTAGACTCAGCCTTTTGATTATTAGTTCAAAGCTTTAACCACGGAGGCAATCACATTCCACATTTCCAAATCCGATCTCCTTGAAAAATCAAGGATGTTTACACCTTAATAAACATAGCAGTGGGTGGATTGGCTATATGAAAATGTGCAATGGACTAGCATCCAATCCAGCGAGTATTCCCACCTCACATCCAGTGTTCCTGGGATAGGCTCCAGATCCACGATGAAGTGATTACTGAATGAATGAATGAAGGAAGGAAGGAAGGAAGGAAGATGTTTGTAGTGCAGCCATAATGCCTATAGAGACAACATCCAACTCTTAATAATGTTTAAATATTATACACAATGGCATTACAAATAAAAGATGCACGTCAAAGACTTCTTACATGAAAATAATGTTTCTTTGTTTAACTATTTTTTTGCTTTCCTGAAATAAATCTCATACGTACAGAATGTGCATGAGTCCTGAATGGCTCTAAATGGACCTCATAGGGATGAAAATGCTTTCAACGGCGATCTCAAGTCCAACTTCCAAAACCATTACTTTGTCATTTTGACTCTAAAGTGCTGTAGTGCAGAGCAATAAAGTCTGCTTCTGAAATATATCTTCATAAACAGACTTACATTTGTAATTGTATTAGGAAAGCATTAGGCCTTATTTATCAAACTGGATATGAATACAGAAGCATTTACACATGTAATGTGATATTTATGAAAACCCTGTTCATTCGAAAATCTCTTAATCTCCTAAAATCTCTTTTTTAAGTTTGTGTAATAACTGAATCTCTATTGATAGTATTTCAAGTTTTATAACTGGCCATGAATTACTGTTTAAATAGCTTATTAATTAGCTTGTCCAACTGGACACACACATTCATGGAAATTATCTGAAATGTGGTCAATCCAGATTAAGGCAAAGTACTACAGGCGAATACTATAGGGAAATTATGTGAAACAATAGATAACACAATCAATCTTCACCAGTTAAGAGCTGATTTTTTTTTTTTTTTTGTATTTCAACGTTTTCAAAAAAGTAAATTTATTGACACATATACAGTATTAAAAGTTTCGATATGCATGCATTTATTGTCTAATTAAATGTGCATACATGTGCATAATTAATAAAACTTTAAATGTAGTATTTAAATAATGCTAGATTTAAAATCTATATTTCAGCATGAACACACTCTCCAGAGGAAGACTTTTACAGAAATGTCTTTATTGTTTAACCAAGAATAAAAAGAAATGCATTTTTTTCTTTTAAATAATTATATAATTATTGGATTATATAAGAATTATAAAGAAAATTGACATGTATATCAGAAACTTTTCAGTGAAATTGAATGTCATTTTCAGATCAGGTTTCAGATAAAGTGATACACAACAGTGAAATTAGCACTGATCATTTTATTATTACAATTGAAGAGAAGATATGTAATAGAAATCACTGACATGAATAGGATTGACCATATTCTGGCTTTTCAAAAAGAGGACATATTTTATTTCAGGAAAAGGGGGGTATATATTTATCCCACATTTAAAATATATTGGATGCCATGAGCGTATTTTCACAAATTTAGAAATCCTGTGTACATGTCCACTGAAAAAAGGAGGTATGGTCACCTAGACATGACCAAAACTGTCATGTTTTAATGACTTGAAAGAAAGAAAGCCAAAACAAATCCATGAATTAAAGGAAGTACCACTAGCCAACCAGTTAGGACGAATGGTGCTAATATGGTGCTGTATGACAAGAGTTACTGTGTGTCTAAGTTAGCTGATGGCACTGCAGTGGCTGAGCTGCATTACTGGAATATTTAGCGTATACCACACGTTAGAGGTGCCCTTTCAACATGTAGTTACCATTTTGTTGTTGTACTTTTAGTTGTCACTAAAAAAAGTAATCTTTCCATCCCATGAATGTGATTGGTCATTTACACGTGATTGGCATTTATCATCATACTCATGTGAGTACAGAGATAACCAATGTTACTGAATCTTTTGTCAATCTGGTGGAAATTTGTAGTGCCCTATGCAAACATTTCATGCATTTCAACTTTACTAAAATATATACAGTGGTGTGAAAAAGTGTTTGCCCCCTTCCTCATTTCCTGTTCCTTTGCATGTTTGTCACACTTAAGTGTTTCGGAACATCAAACCAATTTAAACAATAGTCAAGGACAACACAAGTAAACACAAAATGCAATTTGTAAATGAAGGTGTTTATTATTAAAGGTGAAAAAAAATCCAAACCATCATGGCCCTGTGTGAAAAAGTGATTGCCCCCTAAACCTAATAACTGGTTGGGCCACCCTTAGCAGCAACAACTGCAACCAAGCGTTTGCGATAACGTGCAATGAGGCTTTTACCGCGTCCTGGAGGAATTTTGCCCCACTCATCTTTGCAGAATTGTCCTAATTCAGTTACATTAGAGGGTTTTCGAGCATGAACGGCCTTTTTTAAGGTCATACCACAACATCTCAATAGGATTCAGGTCAGGACTTTGGCTAGGCCACTCCAAAGTCTTCATTTTGTTTTTCTTCAGCCATTGGTTGGTGGACTTGCTGGTGTGTTTAGGATCATTGTCCTGCTGCAGAACCCAAGTTCGTTTCAGCTTGAGTACACGAACAGATGGTCGGACATTCTCCTTCAGGATCTCTTG
Source organism: Ameiurus melas (assembly GCA_012411365.1). NCBI lineage: Eukaryota > Metazoa > Chordata > Actinopteri > Siluriformes > Ictaluridae > Ameiurus > Ameiurus melas. The sequence goes on from CM022767.1 coordinate 18,538,743, forward strand.
GTAGACAGCAGAATTCATAGTTCCTTTTATCACGGCAAGTCTTCCAGGTCCTGAAGCAGCAAAACAGCCCCAGACCATCACACTACCACCACCATATTTTACTGTTGGTATAATGTTCTTTTTATGAAATGCAGTGTTCCTTCTACGCCAGATATACTTGGACACACACCTTCCAAAGTGTTCCACTTTTGTCTCATCGGTCCACAGAATGTTGTCCCAAAAGTCTTGGGGATCATCAAGATGTGTTGTGGAGAAATTGAGACGAGCTTTGATGTTCTTTTTGCTCAGCAGTGGTTTTCTCCTTGGACTCTGCCATGCAGGCCATTTTTGCCCAGTCTTTTCCTAATGGTGGAGGCATGAACGCTGACCTTAACTGAGGCAAGTGAGGCCTGCAGTTCTTGGACGTTGTTGTGGGGTCTTTTGTGACCTCTTGGATGAGTCGTCGCTGCGCTCTTGGGGTAATTTTGGGCGGCCGGCCACTCCTGGGAAGGTTCACCACTGTTCCATGTCTTCGCCATTTGTGGATAATGGCTCTCACTGTGGTTCGCTGGATTCCCAAAGCTTTGGAAATGGCTTTATAACCCTTTATAACCTGAGTGTGTGTGTGAATGGGTGAATGAGACACAGTGTAAAGCGCTTTGGATAAAAGCGCTATATAAGTGCACATTTACCATTTACCTTTCCAGACTGATAGATCTCAATTACTTTCTTTCTCAATTGTTCCTGAATTTCTTTGGGTCTCGGCATGATGTGTAGCTTTTAAGGATCTTCTGGTGGACCTTACTGTGTCAAGCAGCTCCTATTTAAGTGATGCCTTGATTGTGAACAGGTGTGGCAATAATCAGGCCTGGGTGTGGCTAGAGAAATTGAACTCAGGTGTGGACAACCACAGTTATAGTATGTTTTAACAAGGGGGGCAATCACTTTTTCACACAGGGCCATGATAGAAATGAGGTAGGGGGCAAACACTTTTTCACACCACTGTATGTACAGACATCAATGCGTCACTGTATATAGCTACAGAAATTGAATACAAAAATGACTACCCTGAATGTTTTTTGTATGGGTTATGATCTTCAGGAGAAATGGTCTGCTTGCTGTTTTTTTTTTTTTTTTTGCACCAATCCATCCATCATGTTTCTTCATCTTTACATTCTCATCTTCTCCTTTTTCTCCTCCCCCTCCTTCCTCTGAGAGTCAGGAACAGAGCTCTTTAAAACAACCTCTGACAAGTGCATGTCAATGTGCAGGCCTGATTGAAAAAAAAATAAATAAATATGAGGAACTTTCTAGAATGAGGACAGGAAGAGAAACAAGAGCTGCTGTCAAAATATAGGACAAAAAAAATATTACAGAGAGTTTGGAGTTTATGAATTTTTACATAGTTTTTAGACACAGCTAGAATAGTAATCCTGCACTTGAGGAAGTAAATAAGAAAGCTGGAGTGTGTTTGAGAAATGGGAGATATCGCACCTGGGTAGAAAAACAAGTCAATTAGGCAACATCAAACCTCTCTCTCATTTCTCTCACAATCTCTGAAATATGATGTCTCTTAGCATCTCCCGTTTTAAGATATTTTGTCCCGTCTTCCTCTTGGCTCGGCTCATGTTGTCACTGTTCATTTTATGATTGTTAGTGCGGTGCGCCACAGCTGTGCTAACAGCTCCAGCTAATGATCACCTTGAAGCGGCTAATTACTTCACTCACTTGAAGTTTCACTGCCTAAGTGCTGCCTGAATGCTAATAAAGCAGACTAATGCTATAGCGAGACAGAGTTATCCATAATGCAAATTTAATGCTACACTAAAAGAGTGTTTTATACCCTATTTTTCATCCAGACTATTTTTCAGCTAGTAAATTGATAAAACCAAGAACCCAAGAGTAAATGTTGTCAGCATAATATATTATAACATACTGGCTCAATGGTTAAGGTTCTGGTTGACTGACCAGAAGGTTCAGCACTGCCAAGCTGCTGCTGTTGGGCCCTTGAGCAAGGCCCTTAACCCTCTCTGCTCCAGGGGCCATGTATCATGGCTGACCCTGCACTCTGACCCCAGTGTCCTAACAAGCTGAGAATTTCACTGTAATGTATGATGATCTATGCTCACCAATGCAATTAAATCCAGATGGCAAGAAAACCTTTAATTTCTGAATACAACAGTGCAGATATACAGTATATCACCTTCAGTGAATGACTTTATTATGGCACATTCTAAATGAGCTTGAAAAATCTTACATTTTTGCTAATGAGAACCACAATGACAAAATGCTTTTTCCTTGAACAATGTTTGGTAGTATGTTTGGTAGTATGTTTGGTATGTGCTTACCTAAAAGGCTAATTTCCTTTATATGGAGGTTATTTGCCAAAAACATTAACAGAATTCTAATGATGTTTTATTCAATTGTGGACCATTTTTAGTCAATGATGGTGTTCATGGTGTCATTAGACTGACATCCCATTCGGGGTGTACTCCTGCCTCTCACTAAGTGTTCCCAGTATAGGCTCCAGATCTACCAAAACCCTGACCAGGATAAAGCAGTTACTAAAAATGTTTGAAATGAATGAATATGATAAGCCATCAGAGTATTAACTAAACCCATGTCTATTATTGTATGATGATATAGTTGACATTCATTTGTGTTTACCCACTCAAATAGACCGTAGCAATCATGTGTAGTTTACCTTTACATCTGTTCAGGTCTTTTTTGATGCTGATACCAAACATGTAATGATAGAAAATATATGCCTTTTGTCATGCAGGCTTCTATAATTTTCACAAAGAGACGGACAAGCAAAACACCACAGACATAAATCTTTATTATTCAAATAATTTCCTATACTTTGACTTAAGTTAAGAAAGTAAAACATGTGGCTAAATTAATATGCAAGATTTATGAGTAACTATATACTATAGATAATATACATGGAATTATACATACTATTTTTGACTTTAAGGAATGACTATTGGTCATATTTGCTCATTAAATTAATTATAAATGTTATTGATAACTTGCTTCTGGATTAAAGCACACAAATCATTTATATTATTGGAGAATAAAATTATACATAAGTTTTTAACTAAAATCCTCTATGGGAGTATTTACACAGCCAACACTAGAGAAATAAAAGTACAATATTTGCAGTGGCATGGTGAAAATGGGGGCTGCAACAGAGAATATTACATAAATTTTATGCACAATAAATGTTCATTTAGTTTCACCAATTTTCTGTATGTCTCATTTACTGTCATTAAAATTTGTGTCATATCGGCCTCATATTGGCCAATTGGACACACTGTTTTCTGGATATCTGCATCGGCCATTAAAACACCCATATCAGTCGAATACTAATCTCAACCATGCTAGGTGACATTCCTCGGTTCACTGTATAATACTATGTGCTTAAGCGTCAGAGGACATTCATTCATTTTAAGGAACTGCTTCATCCTGGTCAGGGTCACAGTAGGTCCAGAGCCTATCCCTGTAACACAAGAGAATTCACTGTGTATGGGACATCAGTCTATCGCAGGACACCATGCACACTCACTTTCACACATTCAATCACACCTACTGTAGCCAATCCACCTACTTACATGTTTTTGGGCAGTGATCAGGTATTAACGTACCTGGAGGAAACCCACACAAACACCGGGAGAACATGCGCAGAAACTCCAGACAGACAGTAACCCGAGCTCAGGATGTCACTCTAAATTCCAGTTGACTAATAGATATAATGTAAATTTTAGGCCTTCTTTTAAGGCTGATAAGAAATACTTTCTAAGGGGTAGTTATTATTTATGATTGCAGTCACCACACCGGATCAATAAGTCCATGAAGCCAGTTACCTTCAGCATATCTGGGTTTCTCATTCTTGTTTATTTCCAGGATATAGAATTTCATTTCCAGAACACCAAAAGTGAGTAAAGCAGAAAAGATAGTAATCTGGAATGTAACATTTTTCCACAGTACATGCCATTTTCTGATACAATGTCTTCTGCAAGGATCCAAGATTAGGATTAGAGCTGAGGTCCAAATCAACACAGTAGGAAAAGTGACTTGTTCAAATGTCACTGACACACATACAGTCCCTTCCAAAACTACTGGAACAACAAGGCCAATTCTTTTGCCGTAGACTGAAGACGTTTGGGTTAGAGGTCAAAAGATGAATATGAGAAGAGTTTTTATTTCCTGGTATTTATATGTAGATGAGTTAAATGACATAGCACATTTTATACCAGAACACCCAATTTGTAGGTGAGCAGAAATATTGGAACCTGTGACTGACAGGTGTTTCTTGTAACCCAGGTGTGTAGTGTTAGATTGATTGTTCAAACAATACATAGCTTTGAACATCTACTCTTGGTTTTAGCCTTCAGTTTCACCTGTGAAGACTGCATTTGTTGAACGTGAAGATCAGAGAGCTGTTTATGGGAGAAAAGAAAGCCATTTTGAAGCTGAGAAAAGAGGGAACATTAATCAGAGGCATTGCACAAACATTGAGCATAGCCAAAACAACAATTTGGAATGTCCTGAAAAAGAAAGAAACCACTGGTGTACTGAGCAACAAACACCGAATGGGTCAGCCAAGGAAAACAACAGCTGATGACTGTAACATTGTGAGAGCTGTGAAGAAAAACCCCCCCAAAACAACAGTGACAATGACATCACCAATAACCTCCACAGGGTGAAGAGTGAAGGTATCACAATCCACCATTCAAAGAAGACTTTAGAGAGCAGAAATATAGAGGCCATACCACAAGATGCGAACCACTCATCAGCAGGAAGATTCGGAAAGCCAGATTGGAATTTGCAAAGAAATACAGAGACGAGCTTCTACCAAAGTGATGGAAAGGTCAACATGTGAAGAAAGAATGGATCTGCTTATGATCCACAACATAAAAGCTCATCTGTGAAACATGGTGGAATTAGAGGTGGAGGTAGTGTCATGACTTGGGCTTGTATGGCTGCTTCTTGAACAGACTCACTAATCTTTATTGATGATGGTAGCAGCAGAATGAATTTAGAAGTTTACATGAACATTTTGTCTGCCAATTTACAGAGAAATGCATCCAAATTAATTGAGAGGAACTTCATCATGCAGTAAGACAATGATCCAAAACACACTGCCAACTCAACAAAGGACTTTATCAGGGAAAATAGACTGGTTTTAGACTGGCCAAGTCAATCATCAGACCTTAACCCAATTCAGCAGCATTTCATCTCCTGAAGAGAAGACTGAAGGGAGAAACCCCCTGACACAAACAACAACTGAAAGACGCTGCATTAAAAGCTGGGAAAAGCATCACAGAAGAAGAAAGCAAAAATATGGTGATGTAAGTGAGTTGCAGGCTCGATGCAGTTCTTGCAAACAAGGGATATGCAATCTAATCCATCCATCCATCCATCCATTGTCAACTGCTTACTCCTTCTTCAGGGTCGCGGGGAAACTGGATCCTATCCCAGGAGGTATTGGGCACAAGGCAGGGTACACCCTGGACAGGGTGTCAGTCCATCACAGGGCACAATCACACATACACTCACACACCCATTCATACACTACGGACACTTTAGACATCCCAATCAGCCTACCATGCATGTCTTTGGACTGGGGGAGGAAACCGGAGTACCCGGAGGAAACCCCCGAAGTATTAATTTACTTCAAGCTTTATCTGTTCCTATACTTTTCCTCGCCTAAATTAGGGTAGTCTGATACAAAAGAATATATATTTTTATGATGTTTAACACATCTAGATGTAAATACAAGAAAATAAAAGCTGAAATCATAAAGGCTTACCTTATATTAGTCTTTTGACCTCAAATCCAAATGTCTTTGTCGTATAGCACAAACAATTGAAGTGGCCTTGCTGTTCTAATAGGTTCGGAAGGATGGTACCTTCAAGAACTTATTTAAAAACTAAATGAATAAAACAACAACAATAACAACAACAATTGTGTTGTATAACAATAATAACTCACCAAATGAATAGTCTGGAAATTGGTGATTTGGTGTAACTGAATTCATTTAAAAAAACTTTTACTTAATAACCAAGGGCTTGATATTCAGTTATACATATTTGTGGGGACAAACCTCTGCTGATGCAAATGACCTGCTAAGAAATGTTTGGTCAATTTCTTCGGTCTTCCAGCAACAACATGCCATTTACTGAATAGCTCAATCTTGTATTTTCTCCAGAGGAAAACATGGAAATGATGTGGAAATGTGAGCTGCATACCAAGACGGAAAGTATGGTATGAATGATAAAAGCAGAACACAGTTCAAAGTCAATATAAGATCCACAGGAAGTTACTGATAAAATAAATCAGTAAAGCAGGGTTACACATTTTTCTTTCTTTCCTTTTTCCTTTATTTGTTTATTTATTTATATATATATAAAAAAAATTTAATTAAACCACTTATGGCCTGTTTTGCCTAGTTTACAACATGTATCATGTTTGACTTTTTTACTTCAAACAATAAATAACACAAGTCACAAATTGACTTTTGCAGTCACATTGCACAAATATTCAGCGTCACTTTCCACTCAGAGGTGTGTGTACATGTGTGAATTCTGCTCAGATGATGAGTTGTTTGCTCCTAACTGGTCAGGCAAAGCCTGCAGCTATTCCTGCCCTCTCTGCCTCTATGTGCAGCATGTCCTCACTGGAATACTCAGGTTCATACATTTATGACATTGCACTAAATGCCAACTCTTCTCATTCAAAACTCTGATCAGGGGTTTTCAACTAAAATCTAGGAAGGTCTGGATGGCTGAATGGCAGCAGCAGTTACTTTTTAATGTTTAACCATTCATGATGATTATTTTTTTATTATTATTATTATTATTATTATTATTATTATAAATAAGACAATTCAAATTAGCTATGTTTTTTTTCACAGTTACTTCACATTACTATTTTTCACTGGTATCATTGACTCTGAATAGATAAGACAGATCTGTTTTGAAACTGACTTTGACAGACTTTAAAAAAAAAAAAAAAAAACAAGACATATCAGTTCAATAATCAGACCACTGAGGGTGAATAAAATTTAAATACCAAGTCTATGGTAACTCCTTTTTCTAACGTCATGTCTCTGTCCCTGTAGCTAGTCTTTGGTCCAATGAGCTGCCTTCAGCTAAATTTGCAATCATGTGAAAAAAATGACACCCTAAAACGCACACCCCATGGAAATTGCATTATTATTTTTGACATATTTGGGCAAGCAAGCATTTGCTGATCTTTGAAACAATGCCTATTAATAAAGTTGATACACTCTATCAAGTGACATAAAATTGTCATTTTGTAGTAATTTTTTACAATTAAATTAATAAAAAAAAAGTAAGTCTTGCAGCTGTTGGTCTCAAAGTGCATGCTTCTACAATTAAAAGTGACTACACAAATTTGACCTGCATGGGAGGTGTGCCAGGAAAAAGCTTTTGCAAGACTACAGTTTGCTAATGAGCATATTTTGGAATATTTTGGCTTTTGGAATAATGGTCTCTGGACAGACGAATCAAAGATAGAGTTTTTGGCCACAATAACAGCAGATATGTTTGCCGGTGACCAAAGACAGCTTTTCAGGAGAAGCACCTCATACCAACTGAAGAACGATGGTGGAAATGTTATGGATTAAGGTTGCTTCGCTGCCTCAGGGACTGGACAACTTGCATTCATTGATTCAACAACGAATTCTGCATTATATCAAAGAGTGCTTGAAGATAATGTGAGGCCATCTGTCTGTAAGTTGAAGTTGAACTGAAAGTGGACCTTTCAACAGGATAATGATCCCTAAGCATACTAGCAAATCCACCAAGGAATGGTTCAATAAGAAGAAATTAAGGGTTATGGTATGGCCAAGATTTGAATCCCATTGGGGATTTGAAACGGGCAGTACATGCAAAAATAAAGAAATAAATAAATAAAACTCAAACATCTTGCAACTGAAAGAATATTTAATGGAAGAGTGGTCAGAAATTCCAGCAAGCCGTCCACAGAAACTGGTGGACAATTTTGCAAAACGTCTACAATAAATGATTTCTGCTAGAGGAGGCAATACTAGCTTCTCAGGCCAAGGGTGTACTTACTTTTTCACATCTATTGCTATTTCTGTTGAATAAATTATTGAAAATGTAAAATTTCCTTGTGGTTTTGTTCAACTTAATTTATAGGCACTGTTTCAAGGATGATCACATGTTTGCTTGTCCAAATATGTAAAAAAAAAAGAAAAAAATAATAATAATAATAATAATAAGCCCTGCGATGGACTGGCACCCTGTCCAGGGTGTACCCCGCCTTGTGCCCGATGCTTCCTGGGATGGGCTCCAGGTTCCCCGCGACCCTGAAGCAGGAATAAGCGGTTGAAGATGGATGGATGGATGAATAATAATAATAAATAATAAATAAAATAAAATAAATAAAAATTAAAAAAGCCAAAAATTTCCATAGGGTGTACTTAATTTTTTTCCCATGACTGTACATGAATGCAAGTGATTGGGTAAACTGAAATAAAGCATCTGTTACAGAAGCCAAGCTGCTTCATGATTACAAAACAAGTCGCTGAACTATGACCAGTTTGTTTTTGTATGTTTATCCGCTCTCCTACAGTATTTTTATAGAGTGTTTGGTTTGGTCCGCTGAAAGACTTGGATGTGCCTGCAGCCAGACAGCAGTCCAAAAGTTGATGACCCCTGCCCAAAATGCTTCCTATTCAGTTCTGCTTTGAATAGACAGCGTAACTGTATTATTTTTCTACTGAATAGTTTGTTTACAATTAGTATTGCCAAGTTGCCCATAACAGCATCAAACATTGTAGGTTTTGTTCTAGGACAAGGAGGCTAAATAAAGTTATAGAAATGCTAGTAAACAAACAAACAAACAAACAAACAAAAACTCTTAATTATTCAGTTGTAATGCTTGTGGTGGGCCTCAGTGAGGTGGCTCAAAAAAGCCTAAAATTTAAAAGGCAGACAGTGAGTCATGATACATGTTCTAACAATGAACACTGATGACAGATTTTAAAACTGAATCTTTTAGAATGATATCTAAAAGAATCAGGGAATAAAAACGTACCTGACATTATGGTTAAACACTGAACTTTCCCTCCGACAGAAATAAAAGCGGATCAGCCATGGTGTGGAGAATAAGTCATCTGTTACTATTACTGTCAGGACTGAAGAGTGCACTACTATCTCCTCTCTTGCCAATGCTAAATCTACAATTATTTGAATTAATGAATTCAAATCATCTCAAACTGTCTATTGCAATATTAAGACTAAGTGGGAAATTTATGGGCTACACACACACACAATCATAAAAGTATTCCATACAGCCATTATGATATTTACAGAACGCAGGAAAACCTTTTTACCTGTAATGCTGATAAATGATCCTCTCCATGGAAAAAACACCTTTTGCGTCCTTTCAACAAATGTGAGAGCGGCCCATTCTCACCGCAGTGGAGGGGTCAGAGATGTGGGAGGCAGGATAATAGAGCATATGATGGAGCTATAGATCATTATATACACCATGGTCATCTCAGCTGAAGCTCCTGCTGGATATTGTGCGTTAGTAAAAAATCAGTATGGAAGTGTCAGACAGATTATGGGGAATGAATATCAGGTTGGGTCAGAAGAGTTCAGTTACGGTTCTGTAATTTGACCACACTCTCTCATATGACAAATCACTGGTCTGGAATTGCTGAATTTATGTGCAGGTATTCTTCCCACATGTAGGTTTTTGAATTTCCCCTACGCGGGATCAATAAAGGTACATCTTATCATATCTTAAAGGGTTATAATCATGCTAGCATGGATTAGGTAAAGAATAAAATGCAGTGGGTTGTGTTGTTATTGGAAAGTAATTAACAACATTACCAACATTACCACTCCAGATTTGGACTCTACAAGAGCATGATCTGAAGTTTTGGATTCTTCTTACACTACAGCAATTTGGCAGATTACACATTTCCTATGTAAAAATGTCCTGATACTGGAGACTCCTTCCGAAAAATGTATGATAAAATCATTCATCTTACAGAAAGCTTCACAATTTCACTATTAAACGTTACTCTTTGTTAAATAACTGCGTTTTTAATCCATTTATTCAGAGCATCTGTCATACAGTATAAGTCTGCTTAACGAGCTGTTACTATAGAAACAATGGAACTACTGTCCACACACTGTGCTATAAAGAATACTGCCATTTAGCACTTTGCTTCACAGTATGTATATCATAATTAGCTATAAATCCAGCAACCTACAGAATAAGGATGACATGAGCTTTTTAAATTCCACTTTATAGACTATTATGTAACTGTTCTCAATTAGTTCTGGCATTGAGTGATACAAAATACTTTAGAAATCTTTAATCCATGTATCATGCCATGCTATGAATGATTCATGTAGAGTATAGTTTGTGTAGGTTTTCTCCAAGCTGTTTCTGAAACTAGGTTGGTGAACAGTCTGACCTCTCTACATCCACTCTCTCCAAGTTCTATTATTGATCGCAGCACATTTTTACCTTAATGTGAATCCTTGGTCTCAAAAGTCTTCCACATCACTTTTTAGCTGGAGGAAATTCGGACAGCAAGATCTGAAAGGTATATTGAAGTTTCATTTCATGATTCCTTTTGACTAAATCTCGTGTGGGCCTTGGATCATTAATAGTTTCTTTATAAATTGTGAAAAAAAAACCCCAAAAAACAAGATGGCGGATATCAAGACAGGAGGCTAGTTTAATGGCAGAGACCCCCAACTGAGGTTCATACTGAGCTTCAATCTGACACCTTTTAATGTCTAATGTGTGCAAGTGTGAATGTGTGTGTGTGAGAAGAGAGAGAGAGAGAGAGAGAGAAGAATGTGATCTCTGAATGCCTCAGATACATTATTTACACAATTTGCAACCAATTTGACAGAGAAGCAAAATACAATCTCAAAGTTTCTCTCTGTGCAAAATTGATTAAACACCATTAGATGCTTTCTCTGTGTGCGTGCATGTGAAAGAGAGAGAGAGAGAGAGAGAGAGAGAGAGAGAGAGAAAGAGATTGAGGGAAAGAGAGAGATTGAGATTTTACGGATGTGCTTAAGGTTTATGTAAAGTGACGTGTGTGTGTGTGTGTGTGTGTGTGTGTGTGTGTGTGTGTGTGTGCGCGCCAATATATATTTGTGCATTACTAACACTAAACAAATCTTTTCACAGTCAGAGAGAAACCAAACCCAAAAAGAAACACATCTGCATTTCTGGCATTGTTGAAGAAGACTGTAAGTGTTGAATTCAGCCGATTATATCATCAGTGCACTTTAGGATCTGATTCTGTTTGTGTTTTATGTTTCTCATTGAAGAGTTGATCATGTTGATGTGCAACAGATTCAATTGTTCAATTCATGAATGTTTGATTGTGTTTACAGTGAGAGGAAATTTCCTGAGCAAGACTCTTATCAAAGAATGAAACAAAGCACTAGAAGATAATAAACTGATGTCTTAAATGAAGGATCTTCCATCCATCCATCCAGTTTCCATACCGCTTATCCTACACAGAGATGTCGCAGAGCCTGGATCCTATCCAAGGGAACTTGGGGCACAAGACAGAGGACACTGTGGCTGGGGTGGCAAAACATGGCAGGGCACAATCGCACACATTCACACACTATGGATAATTTGGACATGCCAATCAGCTTACAACTCATGTCTTTGGACTGGGGAAGGAAACCAGAGTACCAGGAGGAAACCCCTGAAGCATGATGAGAACATGCACACAGGGTGGAGGCAGAAATTGGACCCCCGATACCGGAGGTGTGAGGCAAACATGCTAACCACTAAGCCAGCATGCCCTGTCATGATGACACCACGTCATTGAACCTGGCTTAGAGATTCCACAATGATGGTCACACGGTGTCCTGTCATGTTTAACACAGGTCAACATCTGACTCGGAAATACATCCGAACCTGCTCCAGAGAAATGAAGCAAGAGAGATGAGCTGGAACTGGCCAGTGTGTCCATCATCATATGAACCCAGAGTGACAGGGATATTAAGATATTTTCTATTGACAAACTGCGGGTGCCTAATCTGTTTAACTGCAATAGATAAATTATTTTCATGACTGCAAATATAAGTAAATACTGTGGGAGGTTTTTGAATAGCGAATTAAAATATTGCAACTGTGAATCAGTGGTGCAGGGAACCATCATTTTGCTGGCAATCACTGGATCAAACAAATAAACAAACAAATAAACAGCAACAGGCACCCTGTCCAGGGTGTACACCGCCTTGTGCCCGATGCTCCCTGGGATAGGCTCCAGGTTCCCCGCGACCCTGAACAAGGAGTAAGCGGTAGAAGATGGATGGATGAAAAACAACAACAAAAGCATTATTTGCTTTTGGGGCATTTTTGGTGTCTAAGATTCTTACAGCTGCGCCTCGTCCAACCCGCAGTGCACTTGCCTTCGTCATACCAGACCCATATTTCACCTGGAAACCTTTGCTATCTCAGAATATACAGCTACAAAGCTGCATTTTGTGCTTCTATAACATTATCTTTGTCCTACGTATAGATAGATTCGACTTTGAATGATAAAGTAGCGTTTCAGTCGCAGAAGTACAACTTGTAATATCCTTTACATTGGTTATTATTTTTACACCATTCATTAGTAAACTCCCAAAACTGATTTCATAATGGCTTGGCTCTTAACTGGTGGATAGGATATGTGGGCTGCTTTGAAAATAAATAAATAAATCAGCTCCACCAGCTCCAACACCAGCACTGGCACTGTGTTATTGAAAAGGGGGGTATAGATAGATAGATAGAGAGAGAGAGAGAGAGAGAGAGAGAGAGAGAGAGAGAGAGAGAGAGAAATCCAACTTTGATCTTTGACTGCAAGATCAGAGTGATGGAGAGATAGTAGGAGAGAAAAAGAGAGGTACAGTCCCCATTTGCTCCCTTCCTCCTGAACACCTGTGCCCTGATCGTTCATTTACACACACATACACACACACACACACACACACACACACACACACACACACACAGAGCATTAAGTTCTATGTCTGCAGCAGACCTTGACAAATGGGCTCCTGCAGAGTGGAGGGGCGGAGTGAAGAGGTGGAGACGGGGGAGAGAAAAAGACAGAGAGAGAGAGAGAGAGAGAGAGAGAGAGAGAGAGAGAGAGAGAGAGAGAGAGAGAGACAGATGACAGGTGAACAGAAATTACTTCATAATGAGAGATGAAGCACTGAATGTCCATTCTCTCTATTAAGCAGTGGAGCATGACATCTAGACAACAGAGTGAAAATGACATCACACCATCACTTATGTGCACCATTACATCATGTGGGCAATTTAAAACAAACCTCCCGATTTTAAAAATGATGGGATCAATAGATAATACATGCTTCATCTACACTCTATGGTGCACTAACTCAGTGGACAAGGGCCATGATGACCAAAAAATGATGAAAAACCTGCTTCACCTCATGACTTCAAACCACATTAAAGCTCGTTAATCTCAATCACGTCACACTAAAATAAAAATCAACACTGAGATTACTGACAAACTGTCACACACACACACACACACACACATCTTTTGGCAGCAAATCCTGATTCTGTAAGCAGCCCTTGGAACTGTTTCCTCAGTCCCTCTTCAGTAAATAAGTAAATAGCACATCAGACAACCAATTTCTTTTTGCTGGATTGTAAAGTAGTGTGCATTCTTATAACGAAGCTCTGCTGTGATAGGAGAAAGCAGTTACCATGGACACCAGCACCGAACCACACTTCATGCAGCAGTGAGTCTGCTCTGTCCTCACCTTCATCCTCTCCTCTCTCTCGCTGTCTCTGAATCGAAATCACAGCCGAGTGTGTGCTGATAGAAAGAATGAGAGCGGAGGAGAGATGGAAAGAAAGAAAAGGAGTACACGCAACAGAGTTGATGAAAAATTCATGGTCGGTTCAGTTTGAGACCAGAGAAGACGTCCAGAGTGTGCTCACAACCTTGGCTTCTCGTTTTCTAAAGGGAAAACAAAGCAGCACAACTCTCTCTCTCTTTCTCTCTCTCTCTCTCTCACACACACACAAACTAAACTTCATTTATACTTAAAATGAATATTTTTGTGATTTTGGTACCTCTTTATTTCTCTAGGTAATGTTACTGTGTATTTCATGTGTAAGGTATATAAACACTTCATGCAGAGCTGTATCCCATATACTATAAAAGCACAAAATATATATTTAAATATTACAAAGCATGCATCTTTTCAAATTTCATCTGAGCAAAACTGTCAGGTCTGTGAACATGTTCACTTTAGACGTAATGTTCTTAGAGGGCATTATTTGTAATACTCCCATCAAATATAACTGCTTGTAACGATCAGATCTTGAATATCTGCAATTTTCTGTCCGCCCTGTTACACTGATGCAAATTTCTTTTTTTTTTTATTTATTTATTTATTTATTTATTTATCTTATTTATTCCTACAATCCTACTCATTTCTGGGGATGGCAACATTTTCCTGGTGGTAAGAGCAAAAGTCTTGAATTACACCTTATTTTCTTTTTTTTTGGCAAGCTGTAATGATTCCATTTGACTCTTTTTGGACTGTAGTTTTGATCATTTGGGAAATACACAGCATATTATGTTAATAACATATGACAACATGCAGTTAACGTTTATATGTACTTAACATTTGTCCCAAGAGTTAATCTTCTGCTAACATTGTATTGATTTAATGGACAGAAATTGGCATTTTAGCTTAAATTGTCCACTCGGTTCCAGTCTCCCCGGCTGTGCTGTGCATTGCAACAGGGTGGACAATCTTTACCCCTTTGTACTTTTGTATCAAAACACTGAAAAAATATATGAGAGAAGTAAATCAAGGAACGTACTGCTGTTATACCAGGGCCACATAACATTTGTTTTTGATTGGCAAGCTGACTATCTAACGTAGATCTGCTCACAGTTCTTAAGAAATCTGGGTTGGTTTGAACAGGAAAGAAGCTTAACTTGAGTTGTGAGCAGTTATCTACATTAAACAATGAAACAAGGTGTTTTTTAGTACACATTTCCATATCATGATTTATATCACCATCACAAATCCTCTGTTATGAAAAAGCTGGTAAGTAGCTGTTGTATAAGCTATTTCCAAGTTGCAGGTATCTTTGCAATGCAAGACCTCTTGGTCCATGTCCCCCAAGTTTACAACTAGGTCTTAAATACTCTATATGAATGACAAATGGTGAAATGGTAAATGGTACGCATTGATATAGTGCTGCTTTTTTTTTTAACTTTAGCGGTTCTACAAAGCGCTTTACACTGGTTTTCATTCACCCATTCACATACACATTCACACAACTTGGGGTTCGGTGTCTTGCCCAAAGACACGTTGGCATGTTGCGCCATAAAGCATCATGTGGGCTCATGGGGTGTCATGTGGCATCATGTGGGCTCAAGTGGCATCATATGGGAGAGGATTCGAACCGCCAACCCTACGATTGGTGGACAACCTGCTCTACCACCTGAGCCACAGCTGCCCAAGGGGTGGGGAGAATATTGAGTAATTATACTTAAGTGAGAGTATAGTGTGTCAAAAAAAAATAATTATATATTATATATATATACACACTATACTCTCTCATGTATATGTGTGTATGTGTGAAAATATTTATCTCAAAAGTGGAAGCAGCCTGCCAAAAATTTTGCTTTTTTAAAAATGTACACAAGTATTAAAAAGTAAATCTAATGAAGATTACTCATCTAAAACCGCATATTTTTGCTAACCTGCAAACTGGGTGGTCTCATACAAAATGTACTACGTTTTATGTTGTTTAACACATCTACATAGAAATAACGCTGAAATCCTAAATCTCATATCCATCTTTTAATCTCAAACCTAAATATCTTTGGTGTTTAGCACAAACAAATGAATTGGCCTTGCCATTCCAATAGTTTCGGAGGGGACCTTTTTGTGTAATCCAAATGGATATAAACGTGATCCAACTTCTACTAATAAAATGTATGCTGTTGGTCTTGCTTGATCATTTTTATTTCAGTAATAACTGAATTTAATCTGAAATAAATTCCAATTGTTGACAAACTTTCTGTTCATTCTTTTCCCTTCACTGTAAAAACAGAAGTCCTTTTTAAGTGTCCTAACAAAATGCACTGAGCAAAAATCATTCTTAGAATGAATGAAAAATCTTATAGTACAGGATTTAGCTCGTTTAGAAAATGGAAATGGAATTCCTCTAAATTAGAAATAATTATAAATCATGGCACTACAGAGCGAACATTTGTCCTGGACCATGTGAAAAATGAGGTGCTAAAATGATTAGGCTTGTTAATTAAGCAGTATGTTTATTACGCATATCACACTAGTGGTCTGAATCATTTAATAGAAGATAAGAAAGGCTACATGAATGAAAAGGCAATATTTTGTAGGAATGACCCACATGCAAATAACACAGCATCCACCATCCCCATGCAGCTAATATTTTCTTGCATCTCTGCTGATGATATTGCTGATAAAAGCTCAAGAATGCTAATGAGCCTCAAACTAAAAAAAAATATAAAAAATAATAATGATTAATTGATAACAGGAATGTTGTTCTAAACTTGTTTCTACCTTTCTGCTCCCAGCTTGTTTGGGATTTTGGATATTTCTTAGCGAGTAGAGAAAATTAGGCTTACATGCCTCTGCTGAGTGTGATAAATGTGTGTGCACTGGAGCGCTTGGCTGCCCCTGTTAGAAGTTCATTTGAAAGTTTCCCTATGAAAAACTTTCGCTCTGAAATGGAGACAATGTTACTTGCTCTTACCTTACTGCAGCTGAAAAGCAGGAATAGCTCAGAGTTAGTATTACATATTAATTGTTATTGTGGCTAGGATTAAGAGAGCAGGTTGTACTTCTTCAGGTGAAGAATTCGTTTGAATAATCTAACAAGTACCCGTGTGGTTTTGAGATCTAGACTGAAAGGTGGAAGGTTAGAGTAAAGTAGGCTGTCAGGCCCATAAATATATGAACACATCTCATGTGTAATCACATGAAGGTGCTAGATCGGGGAGTCCCATGGGGTCTTGACCATTTCTACTTCATACACATTTCTTTCCTTGACCCTCTCGTGAGCCCCATCCCTCCAGTCTGTGAGCAGTTTTAGCACAATTACTTTTTTCCCCCAATTAGACAACTTCTATCTCTTATGGCTTGTAGAGAGGACATTAAAGAAGGCAGTGAAGAACAGGACTTGAATTATGAATCACAGAGGTTAATGAAAAGCATGCGCTCTTTCTGCTCTCGTCTTTAATAAGGCACATGGCCTGGAGATAGTGTAAGATATGAGCTTGGTGCTTAATGGACTTTAGCATGAGAAGTGCTATCAGTAAATGGACAGATAGAGAGAATGTATATATGTGTGTGTGTGTGTGTGTGTAATTAACACTTCTCCTTAGAGACCATCCTTATCGTTTTGAACCACAACATGGCACCAGGGTTCACTGAGCAGCCTCCTAACCTTCTTGCTCCTCCATGGTATTTGATGCTGGCCCTCCCCCACACTGCTTTAATTAATTAGACACATAGTACTGCTCTTTTGTCATTGATGTTGCCAGCCATGTCCAAGGCTTATCTCCTTCACACGAAGCTGTAAATCAAGCTGTCATTTGAAACGAGTCCAGAAGAAACTGTTCATTAATTTAGGATTGTCGGTGTTTTCCTCAAGTCTCTATGCAACAGCATTATGACAGGAACAAAGACTTTCCGAAACGCAGTTACACACCAGTGCAATTGAATAACTTGTGAACAAGTTACACCATGGGTTTTAAATGCAACTGCCCGATCTGCTTGACTTCATTTTATTTGCTTGAATTTTTACACCTAGAACAGACCCAATCTTCAGTCTATATGTTTAACAAAAACTCAAATGGAAAACTGGTGTATTAAGCTAATTTTCTGGCTTTAGTACACTAGTCGGCTTTTTATTCCAGTGTGTATTACAATAGTTTATCATCTCTTGCATTCACACTGATACCCAAGTCTAACAGTAAGTACCATTCAGCAAACTGCAAATTAATATTTCATATTACATGATGCTATTACAAGTTGCATAACAGCAGCTCGCCTATTTTATCTATAACCCGATAAAAGGTTGATCACTTAACTGACTTTATAGACCATTAAACAGTAGTGTTGCAGTATGCAAGATACACTTGCAATATATAACCTAGTATGAGTTTAGCATAAATACAATAAATATCCGCGTACTACAGTACAGCGCTGCTGAATACTTGATTGATTGATTATAAGGTGTTGAATTTTCTACAACTGCATGGCTCTGACAGCAGGGGCAGCTGTAATGCACATCACAGATTTATATTAATATACTCGCTCTATCATTTTATCATTTCTATAGTAACTGCTAATTTACAAGGGACTTGTATGGCAGATGCGCCACATAATCCAGTATAATAATCAAAAAGACAAAATCTTTGATATATTGAGACCGTCCATAAATGTTTATTTATATAAGTCAGTAATTTCCTGACATGGGAAAGGCTTTGAGATTTTGAAAGAACATAAGAGTGGTTGGTGAAGGGATGACTGTTTATTATTTATGTAATATGTAAGCTATTTCTTGCAGGAACTTCTTTCATGTATCAGTAAATGCAACTATAAATGGATAAAAAGTATGACGTTGCAATGTAACCGGTGGCTGATTGTTGTGGTACAAGAGGAATGACACGACGTGATATGTTGCTAGAGGAAAATAGCCAACTCCACTGGCATCACGCATCCTGCCATTGAATATTTTCCATAACCGCGCACACACAATCATGTTTTTAATCAGTTTGGTGAAAAGCGGTTCTAAGCTTCGCATCGTTCTCCCTGCTCCTGTCTTGCACTCTAAGGCATGTTGGCTATAATCAGGAGGACAGGCTGCACTCCTCTGGGAGCTGACCCGCTTGAATGAGGAGGAAAGCAAAATCAGACAGCAGTAATAAGAAGAGTGGGTGGAAGATAGAGGCAAACTCAGCCTTACAGGTTTTTTCTCACCATTGCTCTCTATCCATTGCATGTGGCCTTCAAGCTTGGGGTTCTTTCTTGACACTATTTATGAATATAAAGGAAGTTCATATAAAATAATCACAATTATTAGTCAAGCAAAATATTTGTGCAAACCCATAACTCAGTCATTAGAAAAAAACTGACTCAGTTTGCACGGAGTGAAACTGCATGAATAACTACTATTAGGGAGAAGACCGACAAAGAAGGTTAATCATCATCAGACAAGTTGTGCAAGCAAATCTTCACACGTTCAGAGAGCAGCATGCTTGCATGAAGAATACTGGTATTGTGTTAATGTGATTTTTTACAAGACTATAAAACATTTATCTTCATCTAAGGCTTGACTTTTTGTTTGTGTGTGTTTAAATGGTTTTATAACAGCAAATATAATTCTATTTGACATGCGCACAAAAAGAGGACTACATTTACATGCATATCCCGATGAATCGGAATTTGGCAATGTTTGAATTAGTACAGTCATGTAAATGCTGCTATCCGATTGTCCGATTCAGGTTAAGACAATATTTGGATTCCCACCCCTGGAATGTGCCTGTTTTAATTGGAAATTGGTTGCATTTAAAACACCTCACTCAGAAAATCCACTGAAAGGAGAAAATATTTAGGTATTTACGAATGACAACTCAGGCATACTCACAACAACCACGTTTACAGTAATATTCCGATGCCTGTACGCATATAAACATTGTATTCGGAATATGGCTGCAACACAGATAAAGACCGTAAACGGAATTTGATGTGCATGTGATGTACTGCTGTCGGTTATCGGGATAAACTGCAAGCAGACTCAGAGGCTGAACTAGGATCTCAGATCAAAAAAAAAAAAAAAAACACAGTTCTTGGAAACACTCTCCTATATGAAGAAAAACAAAACAAAAACAAATAGCAAAAACGCTGTAGGGTTCCACATAGAACTCTTAATTGTCCCCTATAGGTACGGTACATGTTGAACAACTAGTTTTCCAGATAAAATAAAAATAAAGATTTGTTTTATATAATTAATGCTTGATGGAAAGAAAAACACCAGACCACATTATTTAGCAAAAAACTGTTTAATTTCATCTTGATGTATGTTTATTTACAAGTAGTAAATCTGCAAAATAGGAAACAACAGAATATTTACACAATGGATGCTTACCGGCCAACGTGTGACAATTACTTCAAGTCTAAAATTGTGAAAAAAAATTTTCACCTAGTTTATATCATAGCATTAAAACTCAACTGGTGTGACTTCTCGTGATTCATTTACTAGTACTTCATTCAAGCCTAGGGCATTTTGGCGCCAGCTGAAAAGGACAGCTACTGCTCTGGAGAAAGTTAAAAAGAACCCTAGGAAGTGTCGAGATGTGAGATAGCTGGGAATTGTGACAAGTAAAAGCAGGAATGGCATCAAAGATGAAGGCAGCACTGGAGCAGAGAAGTGCTGTGATGGACGGAAAGACTTGCGGTAGGAGGAAGTCAAGAAAGAAGTGTGCTGAAAACGAACCATGGGAGGAGGAAGACAGAATGGGCACAGGAAGGAGGGAAAGAGGGGGTGGTCAGGATCAGCAGCACCCACTCAAGAGGAGCTTTTATATGAAAGCAGTCTGAAGGAGTGCGTGCACCGCTTGCTTTCTTTCCCCAGCTGAAAACTCACTGCTATTACCATCACCCTTTTCATACAGATCAGCATGGGTGAAAATAAAGGATTGCTCCATTGATCTCTACAAGGGTGCAGAGTGGAAGTAATCATAAAACTCCAATGTGGAAGTAAACATAAAAACGCTCCCAAAAGTCTCTGTTAAGTGCCTCTTACTCACACGAGTCGGATAAGATTATAAACTTAACTAACTTGCCCTTTGTTCACACGTCCCGGATCGTCCGACAGCCTAAAGGCAACACCGACACAGGAGACTAACGGGAGATCCTGAGATGTTCGGATGCATCTTCACACCACCGTCAGCCCGACACGCAGCTCAGCTCAGTTATGAAGCGAGTCTCGCCACAGCTGTACAGAATCTCAATTCTCTCTGGCTGAGTGAGAAGCACAGGCCGAGCCGTGTAGTGCTATGTAGACTAATGTAAAATTCATTTGATTACATAAGTCTGATAGCTCATCAGCTAGCGGTTAGCGGAACGGCTTCAGGCCTCCTTGCGCAAAGCTAATCTATTTCCATTAGGCCTGATCTTATGGCAGGGTGAAGATACTAGCCTATTAAAATAAAATAAAAAATGTAAAAAAACAAAAAAAAAAAACAAAAAAACACACACATGGCGCACGCACAGCCCACTGCGTGGCCACATCTGTGAGGTAAGCAGTTTTCTCCCTCGGTCTGTCTCTCTATCTCTCTCGCAACACGTTCACCTCAGTTAAAAATGGATGAAGGTGTCAGAACTAGCGAACGTTGGCCGGCTAATCAGCGCTGACAGCTCGCCCTCACACTCGGGTCAGGGCTTGACGTGCTCTAGGCAGAAAACAACCCTGTTTGAACCTGTGTTTAGCTGATGGTTTGGTCCAAAAAAAAAAAAATACTTTCGCAAAAAAAAAAAAAAAGTATCTACTGAATGTTTGAGAAACCTGATGGTATCCTAGTTTGACTTTTGGGAAAGAAAAAAAAAAAAAAAAAAAAAAAAAAAAACACAAAAAAAAAAAAAAAAAAAAAAAAAAAAAAAAAAAAAAAATCATTATCCCATCCAGAATATTCCAGCAAAAAGCCTGACAACACTTCACATGGTCTCTCTCAGGGGGTACAGGCACACGATCGGGGGGTTGGGATGTGACAGGTTTTTTTTTTTGGTTTTTTTTTTGAATTCACATAAATTAGGAGAGTCGTACCTCACACAGCACCACCCACGTACATGTGATGGAGAGAAATGATGAGCAAAAAACACAGCTGTTCAGGTACAATGTTAAACCACATTCAGAGGCAGGATAACAAAATGTAGCAATACAAAATAGAAACACCAAATCAAATCCACCACAGATCACAGTTTGGTTTTAGGCAAGCAAATTAAAGCAAGAATTGGAAAAAAAAACAAGAAAGAAAGAAAGAAAGAAAAAGCAACACTCTAAGATAGCCTGTCATATGAGAACACGCCTCTCATACGAGATTAGAAAGATCATCTATAAAGAAGCAGGCTAAATCAAACACACACACTGGAGGCGTCAGGCCAGAGGGTAACAGGATTACTTAGCCCCGTCTCATTAATGAGCTGAGGCTAAAGCTCCTCTTTCTCGCAGTCTCTATCCTCTCCTTCATCCTTCCCTCACTCACTCGCTCACTGATCTGAGTTGGAAACAGTGATGAATTAAGAGCTTCACCTCTCTCTCACATATAAGAGACCAAAAGGAGCCCGCGTAAATCTACTGCTCTTCCCCCCTATGCGTTCTGCACGAAGAGGAAGAAAACTCAAGAAAGAGTGGCACACGTCGTGGTGAAGGAAGGGAGTCGAGCGCATTTGGTTCGCGGTGCTCTTTAACTTCTAAACTCTGGAGAATTCTAGCTTACCTGCACTATTTATCTACTCCAAACATTTTTTTTTCATATTTTTTTTTCAGTCATCAGGCAAGATCATATTAAAACAAAATCATAGCACATTCCCATGTAACAAAATGCCTTTTTCACTAAACGACATCCAAATAAAACATGGCACAGGACAACATTTTATTCATTTTCTTCTTTTTTTTTCCCGCTTTTTTCCTTCCTATGTAATTTTTTTTTCTTTTGCTTAAATATCTAATTCGTCTTTGTTGATTCTATTCGTGTTTTCAGTGATAACATAGCAAAAAAAATCTCAATGGTAGTTTTCACTTGGCTGAAAATTGTAACAGTATTTATATACATATATAATAATCTGAAGATTTGTCCTTTGTACTGTTTTTCTGTAAACTGTGCAAATTCAGCAGTAACACGAGTGGCAAAAAGAGAGCAGAGAGAGGGCAGTCCGTTACATTTGTACAACATAAAAATAAGAATTAACAACAAAAAAATTATAAATCACACAAATTGAAATGTCCTTTGTCTTCTGTGCGAACTCTCGGGTGTGTCGTGACAACACCTGACCAATAGCATGGCTGGAGTGTAGGCATCCCAGAATTCATCCTTCTTGAGTCTTCAAAAATGATGAGCAAAAGTGTGTGTGTGTATCTATGTGTGAAGAGGTCCAGCACACACGAATCACAACTAAATAATATTCAAAAGGTTATACACCAATGACAACAATCAAAATGCTTTCTGTTATGTGTCCTTGTGTTGACACACTCACACAGACACACACACACATATACACACACACTCACACAGACGAATAGTGTGTGCCCAGCTCTGTAGTAGCTCCAGTGTACTGCGCCAGTTCTTTGCAGTGTGTGTTTCGGGGGGGGGGGGGGCTGTGTGACTTCAGTTTGTGTGTCATGAATGCTCGGAGCCCTGATCAGCTGCTCAGAGCCATGGTGTCAATCACCTGCTCAAGCTTACTCCTCAACCTCTGCCTGCGTGCCTGCTCGTCCCGCTCCAACGCACACAGGATCTACAGGGGAGAGAGAGAGAGAGTGTGTGAGATAAAGAAAGAAAAAGAACAAAAAGAAAGAAGCACAAAGTGGAACTACAATGCACCGAGGACTATCTATCAATCCACCAATCGATCAGTCCATCCTGTCTGCCTCCGTTTTTGATCTTGCGCTCACGTGTCTATTAAAGCCGAAATACGATGGGGGGGGGGTGTGCTTGTGCTTTTAAAGCATAATGACACATGATGAGGCACAGTGCTAATGGAGCCAGCTGTGTTACATTATCCAGAAAAACAAAATCACAGCGTACATGTGCGCACGGGGACGCGCACACACGGGGTGCAATAACGGAGCGGCAGGACTGACTGTTATTTGGCTAAAGGTTCAGTGAGGGGAGATACTAAAATGCCGCTGGCCAATAGGTCCAAAAACAATAATTACTGCAGGATAGCAGGACACATTCTCCTTATTCTGTTCTCGGAAATGATCCTTTTTGTTATCTAAAATGTGCAGTATCTGCTAGCTTACAGTTCATTTGAGTCATTTAAAGATACCTTGGAAAATCAACAATATAGTGGCAACTTCACAGGTCGTAAGTATGTAAGTCAGTATGCTGAAGCATTATTTGCCTGCACTAACAATAATAATAATATATAGCTGCAAGCAGCAATTCTGGGGCCAAGCATTAAAGAAGCAAAGTGAGGAGATAAGCAAGTATGATTTTAGTTTGGTCATGATTTCATGACAAACCATTCAGTAGTTATAAGCAAAATTAGCTTTTTTCCATATCTCGTGAACACTAGATGGTGCTGTTCCAAAACTGAGCAGGTATCCTTAAGTTATGATGCTCATGACATACGACGTTTGGTCTGAATATGCTAAAGAATTGCATTGTAGCATTGCGTCCATTTTGACATGATCGCATTCACATTTATTTATTCATCATTCGAGAAGGGTTTGACCAATCAACTTGAGTTCAAAGACTTTTTGTCAGAATGTTCTGAAGATTTGTTTCAGTTTTGGTGAAAATCAGAAGAACGTTCTAGGACGAGTTTGAAACAGTGTTTTTTTTTTTGCAAAATCAAAATGGTGGACAAGAAGTTCGGCCGACTGTGGCACAACTGTTATTATTGTTCTTGGCCTGAGCCAACAAATAGAGGAAGACAAGTCTCATGATAATGGGCAGAAGTAATCAAAAGCAATTAGCATTTTTTTAAATTGCATTATAATTTTTGACCACAAAATGATGCTCTTCCAAAACAACGCAGGTCCTCTCAAGTCATGATGCCAATGAAGGATACCAAGTTTGGTCTGAAAAAGCTAATGGACTATGGAGATATAGCCTCACATATGTTTCGACACGATCGCAATAGAATTAGTCCACACGATATTTGAGAACAATATGCAAAAGCTTTTGATAACTTTTTGCCTGCACGTTCTGAAGATGATCTCTTACGGATTTCATCAAAATTGGACGGACGAACTGTGACCAGGTTGGAAAAAGTAGTTTTTCAGAAAATTCAATATGGCAGATAGGAATTTGAGCCTTTTTATCATAATTAGCATCATTGTTTTCTGCATGAGCCAGGGAATCGGAGAGCACCAATCTCATGACAATGTGTAAAAGCAGTCAAAAGCTATTAGCACTTTTTACATTTTATTATAATTGTTGACCACAAGGTAGCGCTGTCCTGAAACCTTTTGAGTACTTTTGGGGCATGCATGGTCATGACACCGCCTACCAATTTTAGTAACAATATGCCAAGTCGTCCATAAAACACAGCATTTAAAACTAAATTCAAAATGGCCAACAGACAAAATGGCCAACATTCGAAAATGTAATATCAAATCGCTTATGCCCCTCTGAATCTGTAGAGACCAGTTTCATGATTTTACGACAAAACATTCATAAGCTTTTTTCATATCTCATGACCACTACTTGGCGCTGTTAAACTATACCGGTATCCTCAAGTCATGATGGACATGACATACACCAAGTTTGGTATAAATAAGCTAAAGCATTTCAGAGATATTGCCTCGTGTCCATTTTGGTGTCGAGAACGGTGTGGTCCATCACAAAGTTTTTGAGAACTTTTTTTGTCAGCATCATCTGAAAATTATCACTTTCTTCCGATTGTGGACAATCGGATGAATGATCTAGGAGGAATTCGAAAAAAGTAGGTTTTTCTGAAAATTCAAAACGGCAGAAAATCTAGTCAAGTAAAATAAAATAAAAACCAAGGGGTCCGTTCGAGCCAGGGGGAAGAAGAATTTTGTTTCTAGCATGTACGGTTCAAATGTTATTAGCAGAAAGGCGAGTGCAATTTTGAGCTAATGGTGGCGCTAGATGGATTGAGGAAAAACACCAAAACTGCGACTGTCCTCTATTTGTGCCAAATTTCATAACTTTCTATGGGCTGCTATAGACTCAAGAGCAGAATAATAACAATGAGAAGAAGAAGAAGAAAACTATCAGATACAATAGGTGCCAGCGCACAATTATTGCATGGCCCATAATAATAAAAACAATAATAATAATAATAATAATAATAATACACTGCTCAAGTTATGGTGTGGCATCTCATGAGCAGCTTTATATCTGTGCACATGAGTTTCCATGTATGAGCGCTTACTTCATCTTTGTACTTGGTGATATAGGAGTAGATCTCATGCAGGGCGCTCATGCTGTTGAACTGGCTCAAGTGAAGGCGAGACTGCTCGGCCAAATACGCACTCATATCCTGATCACTGATCGCTGGCATCCGAGAGATATCAGAATAATATCTAAAGAGATAGCGATATAAAAGAGAGAGAGAGAGAGAAAGAGAGAGAGAGGGGGCATGTTCATGTTTACACAGAAAATCAATAAGTAGCATAAGGGTTAAAAAGTGCGATTAAAAATATGACCACTTGCTATTTTTGGAACATAATATAATTTTCACCCATCATGAAAAAATGAGCAGTGACGCATGTTCATTAGGCCTGTCAGAACAAACCTCACTGCTCGAGTACAAATTGATTTGTTCAAATTTGTGTGCTTGAAGGCCAAGGAAAACAAATTCAACGTTTTTAAGATCCAACGTTCTACATTTAGTCGCCTAACAAGTCTATGTAAACATGAGTTTCCTAACCTTCATATGTCTCGCAAGCCAGATTTCGAATAGCTGCGAGATGGCCTGGCACGTTTCGCCAATATGTGTGGCCAAGGACCACCTACTTTCCCAGGAAGAAGCAATTTGACTGACAACAGAGCTTTTCCTGTATCCTGTCGACAAACATGCAAGCTTGTTTACTCACCTCTTACTGCTTTAAACAAAACTTTTAAAAGACAGGATTCTGTGAAATGTATTCAACCCAGAGCTCCAAAAAACCTTGGCGTTCAAAAGTTTGATTTCCTGCTGAAAACTGGTGCGTGGAAGTGCGTATATCTCATTTGATTTCAGACATTTATACATCTGAGCAGTTCAGGGTAAAGAGCCCAACAGTGGTGGCTTGGCAGGGCTTGGGTTTGAACTCACGACCTTCCCATCAGTAACCCAATATCTTAACCACTGTATACATAGAAGTACGGCGAGCCAATCAGATTGCAAGCTTCAAGATCCTGAAGGTTGGTGCCAGAAAAGTATACCAAAAGTGTCAGATATACTGTGACCCTTTGTGCAGAGGTTCTGAATTCAAGCTCTCTGCTTTTACGCTCGAATGAATCAGAGTGTAACGCTAGTGTTAACGTTCATGCTGTCTTAAAGACTAACAGTTATGATAACGCTATCGCTAGTTTGCCCATCTCGAACACATCGCAAGCACATACTGCTGAGGCAAAGCATAAACGATGACCTACCTCTCAACCCAGTTCTTGTAGTTAGGGATGTCTTTAGCGTAGAGCAACTTGTTCGAGGGCGAGTCTTTGCCCAGCTTGTGTTCTGACGTAGAACACGAGTCCATGAAGGTCTGCGCTACTACAGACAGACACGCGTCTGTGATGCTGTTCTTATGGATGTCAAAGACAAACTGAGGATTCTTTATCACATTCACCCAGAACCTTAATGGCAAACTGCAGAGACGGAGAGTGAATACAGAATAAAGAGAAGAGACAGAGACAAAGCACTTAACACGGCACATCGTCAAGTCCTCGTTAGTGTACACTTTTAGGTCAACACAGACTTCCATACGCATTTAAAAACCCAATCACCGTCGAACCCTGGTACATCAGATACTAACCAGTTACTTTTCCACGTGTGCCTGACATCTGGGTCTGTTATCTGGTGTTTGTCAGCCTGCTCATCCAGGAAGTCGAACATGTATTTGATAGCGAGAGGGAGTGCGCTGCCTCTATGGGCCGTGCTGAAGATGGTCTCAAACAGGTCGTCTACAAACTTCTGTAATGTACCCTGTCTCACACACACAATTAAAGTTAGCTTTCCAATTGCAAATAAAACAGTTTGATCTCTTTTGGCCAAATAATGTCCTTTACAATAAACAAGACAAAAAAAATGAAAAGGAAGGTGAACGAGGAACGAGCCACTAAATTAAAAGCTAACCTCATTTCATCTAGGGCAGGACTTCTCAAACTTTTCAAACTAACATAAAATGGGCACATTATTTAAAATACGTACAGTAATATTCTGGCTATTCATTGAGGCCAGAGAGCTTTTCCTATTTCGGAAATTTCCACCTACGGAAACTTTTTTAAAACCATGTTGTTAGATTCTAGTTGGCGTTATTTATAGGCATAATCATGGTGGCTCTGATAATGGTCACTGTAACAAAATGAGGAAATCTCAGGCCTCCTGGCTATCCCTCAGGTCTCTGAACCCCTCTTTGAGAAGCATGGATCAAGAGGAATAAATTAAACAAACAATCATCTAACAAAACTTTACACTGTTGTGCTTACTCTCCTCCCAACACCCAACTCATTAACACACTCTTTCTGAGATTAAAATAGTGCGTTAGAACAGGAAACCGCTAAACTATGCAGTGCAGATGAGGATCAGGAAATTGATGCAGACCAAGACCTCTGTTGAATCGTCAGTGGTCTGAAAAACATGACCTAACTTGCCTGGAGCTTCATATGCAGTTAATGATTAAAGAGCACCCCTGCGGGGCCCAAGAGGATTATGGGAAGTGTGGCTTCGAAGCAGTTAAAGCAGAGACATCTCAATCAGAGATCTCTATACTGACAGGAGATAGGAGTGCAGATGAGGAGAAAAGCCAGATTTCTTTTTCCCAAAACAGCTCGATAAGCAAAGGTCACTGGTCTAATTAAGATACAGTGGTGCGTGTCAGACTGGACCTGCTGCTAAATGTTAATCACGGACTAGCCTTTCACACACAAAGGTCAACATGAACTGGCTATAGAGAGAAGCTACGTAAAAGACGTAGAAAATCTAGGGTTAAGACAGGAACATAGGCCTGCGTATGAGCTTGTGTCTTATCTACCTTGGTCGCGAGCAGGCGGGTCAGGTAGATCTCAGAGACCATCTTGCTGCCGCGGTCTCCCTCCCTCTGGTCCGAGTGGTCGTGGTTCTTGACCAGATGCCAGAGTTTGGTTCCACTCTCCAGATCCGGAGTGATCATGGGGGTCCGCGAGCGCAGACTGTCAGGACTACTGGCTGTCCTCAACATACTCTCTGAGACCAATAAAGAAACAGAGGAAGGAATTACTTAGAAAGACAGGAGGAATGAGAGGAAGAAAGAGTATTAAAAAAATCAGTCAAACATTTAAAGACTACAAAACAATGATGATGGATAAAAGAAGACATGACGGAATAGCTGCCATTACTGCTATTACGAGTTGTTCAAATGTGACGCAAAGCTTTTCAGCGATGGAGAGAATCTGTCGCACTTAAAGAGGCAACACTCCTTACTGTCACTCATGTAACATGCCATTCTTTCACATTCTCTCACTTGCAGCCTCTCGCTCAGATTCAGGAATTAATGTCTGTCATCAAAAGCTTGACAGTCTGTGCTACTCCAACAGCCAATCAAATATTAAATCACACAGCTACAGGTTACTGAAATATGAAAAAGACAGAGAGAGAGAGAGCTCTAACCGTATCGGCTGAGGGACTTGGTAAACGTAGAGGAGTTGGAGATGTTATAAGCAGAGTTCTGCTTAGGGACCAGAGCCATCACTGAGCCATCAGTAACCTACACACAGAGAGAGAGAGAGAGAGAGAGAGAGAGAGAGAGAGAGAGAGAGGGAGAGAGAGAGTGTGAGAGTGAGAGAGTGTGAGAGAGAGAGCGCGCTTTATCTTTATCAAAAAGAAATAAAAAGTTTTGCTGCTTCACAAGACAATTTTTGGCACCCAGCTTTTGTTCTGACTCCAATGCACACTCGTAGAATGTAGGCAAACATTCCTAATGTAAGCGTAATCATCATACGAAGTTGATGCGATTTAAACAGAAATTTGAAAAGAATGACCCAACTTGTTTAATTGGATAGAAATGAACATCAGCGTTTTCCTCAATCACGTCACTCTATTCCAAGTGATGTTTCTACATGAAGGTTTTTTTTTAATTATTATTCTGATTGAGTCCAATTATTAACAAATTATTAGGATGGATAAATAGAAGTGTGTTAATTACATTTTAATTTATAAACCTTATTTATAAACCTTATTACATTACTGATTGATTATCTGCCTCATGCAGGCCACCGAAAAACTGAAATAGGGTGGATTTGTGCTGCTGGTTGAATGGTCCTTCTGCAGTGTAAAGGCTTGCTATCATTCCATGTTGTGGAGTTGCTATGGTTACGTGGCAGCTTGTGAACCTGCTACGTTGTTGGGATGTTGCCATAGTAACCTAGTGGTGCAGGAAGTGTTGGGCCATTGGTTGTAATTGCTTTGCTATTGAATGGATGAGATTGTGATTGTGGTTACCTGGTAGTGAGCAAGCGTATTGAGGCGTTTCCAGTCATTATCGATCTTGGTGGTGACGTCTTCGTCCTGGAGAATGATTCTAGCCATTCGACCCTGACGCCATTCTACATACAAATGGGTTAAAGTTAGAGCCGTTCAGATTAGCTGCTGGCAACCGTGAATTTACGGTGGACTGAGGACTCTGTGCCTTTAAATGGCTGTGGAACTAGAGGAGCTATCTCTTACCCAGATCCATGTCTCCTGCCTTGGGTCTTTGAGAGTACGGGCTGCCCTTATACACTGCGTCCAGCAGCTTCTCCTTCACCTGAGTGATGGTGTCACAGTTCAAGCATTTGACCGTGACCTCGGATGCGTTCTCATTCTCTGGGTTGACGCAGTGAAGTGTCTGTACACAGAGCAGAGCCATTCAACTCAATGCTCTAAATGATCGTGATACACACATTGCTATTTTCATACATTATACCAGTTACACAAGCCCCCACCATTTACACGCCCACACAAGCCTCCACCATTTACACCGCCCACACAGCCCCCACCATTTTACACGCCACGCCACAAGCCCCCCACCAGTTAACACCGCCCACACAGCCCCCACCATTTATACACCGCCCACACAAGCCCCCACCAGTTAACACGCCCACAACGCCCCACCAGTTACACCGCCCACACAGCCCCCACCATTTACACACGCCCCAAAAGCCCCCACCAGTTACACTGCCCACAAAGCCCCCACCATTTACACCGCCCACACAAGCCCCCACCATTTACACGCCCCCACAAGCCCCCACCAGTTACACCGCCCCACAGCCCCCACCCCCGTTAACACGCCCCAAAGCCCCCACCAGTTACACACGCCCCCACAAACCCCCCACCAGTTACACCGCCCACACAGCCCCCACCATTTACACCGCCCACACAAGCCCCCACCAGTTACACCGCCCACACAAGCCCCCACCAGTTACACCGCCCACACAAGCCCCCACCATTTACACCGCCCACACAAGCCCCCACCAGTTACAACCCCCCAGCCCCCACCATTTACAACCGCCCACAAGCCCCCACCATTTACACCGCCCACACAAGCCCCCACCAGTTACACCGCCCACACAAGCCCCCACCAGTTACACCGCCCACACAAGCCCCCACCAGTTACACCGCCCACACAAGCCCCCACCAGTTACACCACCCACACAAGCCCCCACCAGTTACACCGCCCACACAAGCCCCCACCAGTTACACGCCACACAAGCCCCCACCAGTTACACACGCCCACACAAGCCCCCACCAGTTACACCGCCCACACAGCCCCCAACAGTTACACCGCCCACACAAGCCCCCACCAGATACACCGCCCATACAAGACCCCACCAGTTACACCGACTAGAAAAGGCCATACCAGTTACACCGACTACGATTTCAAAAAATGAAAATTTTCATAATAACCAAGTAGCACATTTCCAACGTAATGTTAAAAACGAAAATAACAAAATCATGTTAAGATTACGAAAAACAGTACAGGAGAAAATAAATGCTAACATAAATTGCTTCTGAGCTGCATTTAAGGGAGAATTTTGTAGCTGATGAATAATAAGGCTTCTCAGTGCGGGTACAGTAGCAACGGCACCATCGCACAGGCATAATCTGAAATCAAAGGGCAGAGTGGTGTGGTATTGACGTGAGAGCAGCTTTAACATGCATCTCTAGCTGTGTGTGAAGAGCTACTGCTGTTCCACACTCTCGGTGTAAAGCTACTGACCAGGGTCTTATAGTCGATCTGCTGTCTGATCAGTTTGTCTTCACTGAGAGAGTAGCGCGCCTCTCCTGTGATGGCGTCTATCGGCCCTTTCTCCATCTGCTGCTTCATTGCACAGTAGAGCATGAAGAGAGGCTCTCCTGCACACTCCTGTACACAAACAAATCCACACAAACACACACACACACACACTGAGTGCACATAATGAACAAAGGAAAAAATTTGCATTAGCAGTGAGAATATTGAAGAGTATATTTCTATTTTATGTGTACATCTGGTTTTCTCCAGAACTGACTTAAAGACAGTATAGAGAGTATCTGGAATATTATTTCCACATAAATGGAGGTACAGGCAGTGATCAGTGTGAACAGGCTTGTGTTTAATGCCACGGGGGAGATGAGGAGCCAGAGACTGCTGTGGATGATGCTGATTATCTGATAATGATAACGCTACTGCCTAAATTGAAAGAATTAAAGATTATAATGGGAAATGAGTTTTTTTTCCATATGTAGATTAGGTTATAAATGTAGAGGTAGGCAGGGCATATTTCAAAGCAAATGCAATGAACCTTTAAATGTGATTTTGTCCCTTTTCTTGTTTTTTTTAAACCGTTAAATAAGATTTTTAAAAGTTTCCAGAACTATACATAGTGGAAAATGTACAGGGTTTCTCCCCGGCCAACACATACGGTATATAATTGTAATGAGGAGTTAAATATTTAAAAATCCCATTTCGGAGTGCAGATGTAGTTTAGGTCTAAATGGCTCTGGAATTATACCAAGGGCCATTACCACCTCTCGGTTTTCTCTAAACTGTTTTCCCATCATCTGAACGCAAGGTATATTAAACTCCAATTAATTCCCAGCATACACACTCATTCCGAGCGTACAGTGTGGAAACGAATTTCTGCTGCTTCAGTGTTTCTGCTCTTGTTTCATAGCCCACTGGAGAGAATGAAAGGATCACTGATGGGTATTGTTCTGTAGACCAGTCCCTCTGTTATGGATTAATGATTTCTGCGCTCATCTATACACAGAGGATGCTTGTTTCCTCTGCGCCAAACTGCAGGGTGAGAGGGGCTACTGACGGGCTCGTTGTCCAAGTTCAGCATAAACTCGCAGGACACAATCTATCAAAAGAGTCCTTCAGGATGCATGAGTAATTCCTGTAGTCAGGGAAAACAAAAACAGGGCGAAAGCAGTGTAAGCTGCCGCTGCTCCCCTGAGCTATCCCTATTCAGCGCGGACGGAGCCCAGAGCGAGTCTGAATGAGCTGCGGAGTCTGTGTGAAGGAGGCGGGTGCCAATTGATGGAGGGGTTAATAGAAGGCTAATGACTGTGGAGGAAAGTGCTGGTGAAGCACTTCAGAGCATGAAATGTGTCAAACCGGCAATGAGATGAGAGCTGAAACCGCCTCGCTCCCTCACTTTTCTCAATCATTCCTTCCTACGCACTGCCTCCTCTCATCTTTCACAAGTTCTACCTTTCTTTCCTGCTCTCCCTTGTGAACTGTTCTTTATCTTTGTCCTTTCATGTCCTTTCCCATTCAGTGTATTGTTTGTCCTCCTCTACACAAAGGTTTCCTTTCCTGCTTGCTGAGCATCTCTTATCATAAGACCAGAAAACCACACTTGACGGGGTGCACATTGGCAGCCAAATTATCCACAATTAATTATCAACAATTTAATTAATTAAAGCTAATAACTTCCTCACACATCGTGTATTGCTTTGTAGAGGTTTCTGGACCTCAAGTTCCTCTTGCTAATAAACAACTACTAAAGTCAACAGAAAATTGAACAGAAGTGCACGCGGCCCCTTTGTGGCGTCCGTACCCTCGGAGTTTCTCGCTCGACTCCCCCCCACTACCCTCCATATGTCTCCGCCTCATTGGGCTCGTTAGTATCGAGGCTAATTAAACAGACAGCTGTTTATGAGCAGCAACAGACAGGAGACAGACACAAATACTCTGACAGCTACTGGATTTGGGCTCCTGACTTCCATATCAGTCTCTGTGTGTGTTTCTGTGTGTTGATTTTAATGTGAATCACGAATTTAATATCTCTTTAGCAGCTACATGATTGAAATGCTTAGTCAAACTCATGTCGTGATGTGAACCAGAATATCAAAGTGCAAAAACAAACAAACACAACAACGCTCCAAGCCCTGATCAAAAAAGCAATGCAGGTTCCTCTCATTCATTGCATCGCAAGGATCATTAAATATCCATGCACGCTTCAGCAACTCTTGAGCAGTGACTTCTTTTTATTCCTATATCTGTGTGTCTAATAACTCACTTCTGCAAACCGAAGATATTTGGAAGTCAGACACAGAAAATAAAATTAAATAAAAAGGCTATATATAGAGTCCTGGCTGCATGGGCATGTGCACGGCTCATGGTTGAGAGACTGAGAAAGTCTCGCTGCCAGGGACATATGGCAGATTCTGTGCTGTCACTGAACTCAATCTCCCATAAGCCTTTGCAAGACACCCAAGGTCAATAAAGGATACACAAACACTAGGAACCTCAAGCTGTTATGTTCACACGTACGCACAAAATACACACACCACGTGTACTCGCACACAAACACACACATGCGTGTACAGAATCAAAAAGGACGCGCACAAAAAGACGCTTAATAACACACCGACACACAAGAACACACTCACTCACCTTCAGGAACTTGTACAGGAGGAAGGTGAACCAGTTTGTCAGCATTTTCTCTGCTACAGACTCCGTCCTAAAAGAGGGGGGAGGGGGAGGGGGTTGGGATAGGGCGAAAAAGAAATTAATGTCAGATAAACATTACTTCAAGCTTCAAGAAACTATGTAATGGCTTGCCTCGGGACTACTAAACACTCTGCGTATGATCTCCTGAGAATTGGAGGCCGTTTAATTCCACTCTGACAGCAGTGAGCTAAAGACCAACAGCACCACCTGCGCTAACGAACGCGAGACACTCCCGAGCGTAACGCGGCCCGCGAACGGACGCGTGCCCGAACGAATGAGCAATATTACTAAGCCCGTTGCTCATTTTCTTCTGACTCTCCAAAGCAAACCACCATTATGAAAACGCACCAATTAGAGTAATTCAGTAACTTTTCTAGTTGAGCAGAAACCTGCCGCATAACAACCCTCGCACGAGTCCCTCGGAATGAAGCAAATTAACAGACGAAGTAATTAGCGGACTTTATTAGCGCTAATCTGTTAACGAAGGGGGAGAGAAGTGGAAGGAGAGAGAGGGGGTAAACTGTTTTCTCCTTCCTTTCTTTTTAATTATTCACTCGCTCACACACAGACAGATGAATCGCGCAGAGAAATGAGGCAGCGCTAAGTTTAAATGAGGGAGAGAAACACTGAGCCGAAAGAAAAGAAGGGGGGGGGTGTAGGACTGTGCCCGCTTGTGTGCATTTGAACTTCAGGCACTGCTTTTTCTTGTAAATCTGCTGGAGGAAGGTATGGCTGGAGTGAGCACAGACAGGAGTACCTGTACAAAACATGCTCTTACGTAAGCCCCAGTGGAGAGTACACTTAGATCAGGCAACTCATGTTTTGGAGCAGCTTCGGGAAACTATGTACACAAGGCGCTCAGCTAGACCTTTATTGGTGTTTTTTTTGTTTTAGTTTTTTTTATTCAGTTGTGCCCAAAAGTTTGCATACCCCTTGCAGAATCTGTTAAATCTTACTGTTAACAAAATAAGAGGGATCATAAAAATCCCATGTTGTTGTTTATTTAGTACTGTCCTGAATAAGCTATTTCACATAGATGTTCACATACTTTTGATTCTTAATACTGTGTGTCGTTACCTGGATGAACAACGACTCTTTATTTTGTTTTGTGATAGTCATTCATGAGTCCCTTGTTTGTCCTGAGCTGTTAAACTATCCACTGTTCTTCTGAAAAACCCCCCAGATCCTGCACATTCTTTGCTTTTCCATCATTTCCAACAGCGGCTATATGATGTTGAGATCCATCTTTTCACACTGAGGACAACTGAGGGACTCGTACAAGACTATTATATAAGGTGCAAACATTCACTGATTCTCAAGAAGGCAACACGATGCATTAAGAGCCAGGGGGTGTAAACTTTTGAACAGGATGTTCGGTGTAAATTGTTCGTATTTTGTCTTTAAGGAGACACGTAACTATCTTATTTAGCGTCTGAAGTGCAGTACAAAAACGGAAAGAAAAAAAAAAGATCTTTAAACAGAATCATTTACACAGATCATCCTGTTCAAAAGTTTATACCCCCCTGGCTGTTAAAAAGGGTGTGCAAACTTTTGGGCACAACTGTATTTCAGGCAATATATA
Source organism: Ameiurus melas (assembly GCA_012411365.1). Lineage (NCBI taxonomy): Eukaryota > Metazoa > Chordata > Actinopteri > Siluriformes > Ictaluridae > Ameiurus > Ameiurus melas. The sequence continues at coordinate 18,575,242 of CM022767.1, forward strand.
GCATACAATACTTTGTGTAGGTATTCACCCCCTTGTAGTGTTACAGACTGGAAATGGAACTAATTCAGATGATGTCATGAAACGAGCAAGATGGACAGAACCAAATACAGGCCGATCCTAGAAGAAAACCTGCTCCAATCTTCAAGAGACGTGAAGCTGGGATACACTTTTCCGAGATAGTGTTGGCATGGTAATGCATTTTTAAAAAATGTTTTAAATCATTTTTTTTTTTATCGTCTTTGGTGGCATTAAAGAAAAAGTACCATGAAATTCAGTTTAACTGTGTGCTTTTTTTGTTGTTAAATCTTACTACTGTTTTGCAGACAGCTTGTAAGCTACAGTATATACTGTGATACACATCGTGTATGGTAGAAATCAAGTCCTCAAGTATCGTGATATGATATTCGTGTCTTATCGCCCAGCCTTACTGGAGTGGTTCAAAATGTGTCTATTCCTCAAACTGACTAGGAGTCTGTGGGGAAAACATGAACATTATTGTTCAGCAATGATCTCCATTCAATCTGACGGAGCATGAGCAATTATACTCAAGGAAAATGGGTAGAAAAATATCATGATTCAGAAGTGCAAAGCTGTATCCCTGCAGCTCCATCTGCATCCAAAGGTGGATACTGACCTGGGGGGGGGTTGCTTTTGCAACAAACAAATGTCTTCTTTTCTGTTTAAAAATATTTTGTACATTCAAATGTTAGACATACTGTGTAAATCAAAATGTGGGAAAAGTCTGAGGAAGGGGTGTATAGGTGTGAATACTTGAACGCACATAATAGTCATCATTTTTGTTTAAATACACATCTAAAAATCAGTTATCGCCACACCCACATAATCCAATTCTGTTACTTCTCCACACCTCTGGACAGTAATGACTGTTTTTCTGTTTAGAAAGTATGTGTATCCATTCCCTATGATCATTTCCTCCTCTGTTCCTCTGTATCTGTTCATCTCCTGCTATGCCTAAAATAACTTGTTCCTCTCTCCCTCTCTCTCGCTCGCTCTCTCTGGGGGGCCTGTGTGCTCAGGTGTGTAATATTCTCAGACAGAAGTGAAGACACAGAGATGGTGCGAGGAAAGGATTCTGGCGTGAACAGTAACAGAGGCAAAGCGAGGGCGACAAATGACCTGCCATGTCCTCAATCATCAACACATTAAAGCATACACCATGCAGTTATCTAAAAACATGCATACAAAAGGGTCCAGGTACCTGCGGAGCAGCAGTTTGGGGTGGTTCTTGCTCTCCAGGTTTTTGTCGATGAGGTCAGACAGCAGCTGCTTGAGGACTCCTGTAGCGTACTCCATCTCCCCCTGCAGCGCACTCATGATGAGCGAGGCCACGTTGCCTCTGTCGCGCATTGAGAACGAGCGCTGGGCCTCCAGCGTGCGGATAAACGTCAGCAGGAAGTGCTTCTTGTTCAGGAGCTGCCCGAACAGCGTCAGCGCCTTCTCCACGTTAGCCGGCACCTGACGGAGGAGGGCAGGAGCGATGGAGCAGAAGGTGATGCATCATTTCAATGTTAAAAGCTCTATTGAGGAGACTGTGTGAATCGAATCGTTTTTTGGACTGTTCAAGGCGCCATCTGCGCAGCCATTTTCAGGTTTCTCATCGCCGACTAGCTTAAGTGGCAGCGCAAGACGTGTGCGTCTTTGATTCGTTCTCAAAAGAGCCCAGACTAGTCATTATATCTTAGAGTTGTTTTTGATCTCCAATTCACACCGAGCTTGTTTTATTGATACAGATTGACTCCGTCTGGCTAATAAGCCAGAACATTTGGCTTTTGCAGCAAGCTTCACAGACTAAACAGGCCGGGAAACACTTTTAACTTGTCAGCATAATAAAGAGACCCTGCTTGAATGGGGGTCATTATTAAATCGAATCTAGCCTGACTGATATATTACAGCCCGTGTTGCTAATAGGCCAGTTTTCAAGTAGACCAACAATCACAGCAACAAAATACTTGTACCGCGTCCTCTATGAAACAATTAACGACCAAAAGAATGAAGCAGAATATGATTAACACTGATATCCATGCTGAATTTTTCTCCTTCCTCGTTACTGACTAGCCTCATGCAATGGGTGTACCCAATCAGTGTAGGGACTCGATTCTGAGCTCATACCCGAGTTAATAGAATTCAGAAGGAAAAGAGCCTCCATATAGTTTTTGCGCTTACACTGAATTTTGCGGAGATTATATTCAATTTGAGTGAAAAAAAAAAAAAAGGCTTTAAAAGTTTAGCCATCTACACTCCCCATTCTGCTTCGCAGACAACATCTTAGAGCTACATAATACACAGGGGAAATGAGATGGCACTCAGAGCAGCTGCCCCATTCTAACAGCTCCTAAACAGTGGAATAAAGCGCCGCTATCTTTCAGAGAGCATTTATTTAGAAATGTGTGTGTCGGTCTCTGGAGAGGCCAGGATTGCAACTTAGTAGCAGCATAATAAGAAATTGATCCATATAGCACAAGAGCTGATTCCACCAGAGATATGAATAGAAAGCCAATGCAACACACCTACTTTACCAATTATGCATCATGAGATGTGCTTTCTGTCTGTGTGTGTTGTGAGTGAGAGTGAGTGAGTGAGTGGAGAGAGAGAGAGAGAAAGCAGTGTGGATCGGTATTTATCAGTAGCCACGTTCACATGCAGCCTAAAAATCCGATCATAATCCTATTAATAGCTGCATCGGAAGAACCACCTTCACGTACACACCTAAACCAGAATAATGGTGTCATTGAAGATAACCACAATGAGTTATCACGACTTTGATGAGACACATGAACGTGTGCGTGCAGTGCGTTGTACCTCCATCTCCTTCAACACAGGATGATCCTCGATGCCAGGGAAGAGCACTCTCATAGCGTAGGTCCGGTAATCCAGGAACGGGATTCCTGCTCCATCTAGCTCTTGAGTCAGCTCGTGGATATCAGTCTGCAGTTCAGCAAACGCTGTGGACAGACAGACGGGCAGGTTTATATTAAAAAGTTCTATAAAAGCACACTGCCTACTCGACTCGGGTATCTCACAGTGGAGATAGAGAGATTAAACGTGCAATAAAGCAAACTGGAACCGACCAGTTTGTTCCTACGGTGTCGACCATGGTTAGCCAAGCCCTTCACGTAGTCTGAAGAAGACAAAATATGTCCTAACTAGATTCTCTTTACCAATTAATATCAGCAGGCCAGTAAATAGTGCAGAGGGATTTAACACTTCCTTTAGGATGCTGCAGCAGATGCCTGTTTGTGGGGAGGACAGGCTCTGGCAGGGGGGTGTTTATAATTTCTGACAGGCACGAGTGTGGGCAGCCGTGTGCCTGTCTCTTTCAGGCACTGCAGGGCAGGTGAGGGGGAAGAGTTTAGCAGGCGTGGATGTCAACCTTTGACATCCTGTCTGGACAGGAGAGGTGAATTGTGGGTTATTGACAGGCCCGAGACTCCGCTGGCAACTTAATGAGGAAAGCGGAGTGGATGAAGCAAGGGAAGCGAGAGCCCGAGAGCAAGAGAGACAACGCGCAAGAGAGGGAGGTTCATTGGAATGTATTAATATTTGTTTTGTCTGAAGACAAGCGATCTTTGACAACTGTCTTGTTCCTCTCAGACGTACACCGCTTACCTGTCTAAACAATCAGTACCTGCAGTATTTACTGCCATGACTAACAGATCAATGGATAACCAAAGAAATGAAGCACAAACGCGGGGAGAAAATATTATATATATATATATATAATATATATATATAATTTTTTTTTTACTAAAACTGAAGCTACACATAGAGGAAAGAGAATTAAAAGAAAGCGCGCATAAACTGTTTTCTCTAGTACTTCAGAGAACATGGCAATAAAGGGACAACGGAGCTCTCGCTTTCTTTCCCTCGCACTCAATCTCTGTTCATCCTAGAGATCATTCCTCCTGTTATCTCATAAGCACTTGCTCCCTCTCATCCCGCTCTCTCTCTGGGTCTACATGTCTGCATAATCTCAGGGCTGGGACACGGACGAGGGCATCGCCTCAGGGCAGACCCACACTGAGATAACGGCTGCCTGGTCTCACGCCCTTCACAATGTTGAGAGAGAGAGAGAGACAGAGAGAGAGAGAGAGAGAGAGAGAGAGAGAGGCGCAAGCATTGCCATTAGGAGGAGTATTTTTTGATCAGTGAGTCAGTAACAAGCAAAAGTACAAGGGAACATAACAGAAGGGGAAAGAGATGAAAGCATCGATAAAGAGAAAAAAATGAGTTCTAAAAAAATATTCGAAAGAAAAAAAGAAAAAGAAAGGAAAAGGACGGGAAAAAATATAGAAAGAAATAAAGAATGCTATAGAGAATAAAAAGACTAAAAAAGAAAATTCTATAAAACAAGGATGAAAAAACATCAACAAAAAGAACCCACAAATAAAAGATACAGAAAATGCTCAATTAATAATAAAATAATTAAAACAACAAAAAAATAAGCAAAAAAAAAAGATGAAAAAACATACAGAAGTAGTTGTTACAGATACAGAAGAAGGTAAGAAAGAAAGAAAGAAAGAAAGAAAGAAAGAAAGAAAAGGATATAGAAGGAAAAGGGTCAAAGAAAAATGGCAACTTGGATCGCACTTGGCAGTACGTTATATGAAAAAGACAGGAAGTAAAGCGAGTGAGACAGGAAGTGGTCATACCCTCCTTGCACTCGATTGCCACTCTGGACTCCAGGTTGTCCATCTGCAGCTGCAGGCGTTTGAGTGTGCGGTCGGCGTCGCGGGACTTGCGCTTGTATGCGATGAGGACTATGATAATGATGAGCAGCAGCAGGCCTCCTCCGGCCCCGATGCCGATGATGGCGGGAAGGGTGAGCAGACTGTCCGAATAGATCTGCAGCGTACCAGGGGAGTACTCGAACCCTCCAACACGCACCTGCACCGTGCACACACAAATACAAACACATCTTTTTTTTTTTTTTTACCCAAATGTGTGAAGTGTAGCACCTCCCCCTGTTTTCCGCATTTTCACTTAATGTCTCTGTTGAGCGTTCCGTAGTAAGTGGCTGTTAACAGCTGTAATTACCAGGAACATGCAGACTAAAGCTTTTCCCATTAAACCCACTAAGACCTCACACCTCCACACAGAGCACATTAATTAAACGGCCCCGACCACAGAAGGCTATTACAAACTACGTTAGGCTCGGGACTAGCACGTTTCTACAACGCGCTCGCAATTTAACCAGGCAGAGGTGCATAGCGGGAAGTGTAGTCCGTACAGAGAAGGCAAGAGAGCACAGTGTAGCGTGAAAGCACTTCTGAGTGGTTAAAGAGAGAAGCAGAGTGCACGAACGAGAGAAAACGGATGCAGCAAGTGAGACGAAAGCAGAAAACAAAAAGCACCCTAGATGTTCGGCTCCCTCACCCAGCTCGTATATAGGTCAGAGTATGTAGGTCGAGGACAAACATCTGGGCCTGCAGGTCTCAGAGGGGCTCGCATTCTTTTTTGTTCTGCCTACCCCTCTCTCTTTCCTTACCCCCCCATCTATCTTTTTTTTTTCCTCCTCAGGGCTTTTTTGCTCAGAAGGAGAGCAGACAGCTTGGGAAAAATAGCAGAATGCTATTTTAATACCCTTGGTAGATTAAGAAAATTAATGTATAAAATCCGTGAGGGGAGAAAAAAAAAAGAAAGAAGAAAGGAAGCAGCTCCAGCTTTAAGGATGGAATTTACTGTTTGAAAAAAAAAAAACACAGATCGGCTTGTCTCGTAGCACACTAATCATTACCGACTGTAAATACAATCACCTTTTCCCAAATCTCTATAGACAAAAACCATTTACTATCACATCTGAACATGAACATTTTTATTAGATTTTTTTTTTTTTTTTACCAGAGGTTAAAAGGAATAAACGCAGGGTAAAAAACAACAACAACAATGAAGAATTGAGAAGATGCAATAAAGGATAAATGCTCTCATAAGAGAAGAGACGAAGAAAACATTCTGTTCGGGGGAGAGAAAAAAAAAGAAAAGAAAAGGAAACCAGGTATAAAAGCAGACCCTAAATGCTTGTTTAATGCAGCTTTGGATGGAAAGTGAGTGAAGATCTGGCATTTAACAGAGTCTAGGCAAGGTATTATCTTTCTTCATAAAATCTGAGGAAAAGCTGACTGAGCTGCTCACTGAATACCTCCAGTATACTGCTCTGGGCTCTTATTAGTTTTTAATACCACAGCGCTGTAGAATTTCTGGTCAGAAGGTGTTGATTAACGTTCTAGAACAGGAGGGCTCGGACAGTAGAGCCAGCAGTAACGTTTAGATCAATGTGCTTGCTCTAATACACTAGTAACTCTTTAAACCACAGACTTGTTTATAGCGGCTATAACGTAAGTGATAACAGAACCTCATTTGTTTCTTGGACGTTCCACAGCATTAAATGCAACAGTACGCGAATATAAAGGAGTATGATGTGCCATTTTTAATCAGCACAAAAATTGTTAGAAAATCTGTTGTGGAAAAGGGACATGCCTTTATATGTAATCATCTTCGGGATGCTAACGCTAACTGGGCTGCTTCACACCATTACATCATTGATTATTTCCCATTTGATTTCTTTTTTGAATATTAAAGTGGCACCCAATACCCCAGTATACTACATTACTGCGATCAGAACCTTAGGCAACACCATGATGCAGTAATAAAACTGCAAACATCATAAGAGCAACGCTGACATTTCAGCAGAGCGTACACATTTAAATAAATCCTTTTCCTAGTGGCGTGCTGAGGGAAAATTCATATATTTTGCTTATGTGTAAAAAAAAAAAAAGAAAAAGAAAAAAGAAAGAAAGAAAGAAAAAAAATGACAGTTCCTAATGGATTTAACATACCGTCAGATAAAACATTTCTAATATAGCTTTAGGAAGGAAGTGAAATGTTTAAATGGTCTAAAGGTAGGGCTACAGAGGTGTAAGGTGAGGGCTGTGTTTGAACTCACGGTCACTTTGTGCTGGCCAGTGAGGTCAGGCCATTCACACAGCAGCTGAGTCTCCGACACGGTCAACACACACGGCTCGTCTCCTATCAACACGGTGTAGTTCATCCTGGCATTACCAGGAGCCGCCGGGATCAAGTTTTTCCCCTAAAACACACAAATGCAAAGGTTTAAGTATGTACTACATGTATTAAGCAGTCAGCTGTAAAAATAAAAATAAAATAAAATGATGGGCGTGTTTCAGCTTCGGGTCAGATGACGGCTGAATCAGTACCGCAGTATCCAACTAAACGTCTTTATCCCCCATTGGCCGTTTTCAGACTTCAGAGATGTATACAAAGACCTGACTTCAGCTTCAGTCACTCTGTAAGGATGATGGGAGTTTATAAAAAGCCGTAATCGTTCCGTTTCCACGTTTATGAGATTTGGATAAAAAAAAAAGAAAAAAAAGAAGGAAAAAAAAAGAGCTAATCATATAAAGGTTCTTCTAAATGAGCCAATGAAATGCTGGATGCCAACATTTTCATGGATATAAGTCAGTTTGCCAATATCCAACATCCCCTCTCCCCAGGGGGAGAGCAAGGCAAGCCTGGGGGCGGAATAGACCGAGAAAGGTTGGCATGGCAGTGTGCGCAGAGATATTAACCACCAGAGGGGATCCAATTAAACGTGTAAATAAAACCCAGAAATAGTGACACACGCAAGCACGTGTGCGACGCTCACATGTTGATTTATTCTCACACACACCTCATGATATACCCAGGAGGCCTTGCGCACACAAAAAAAAAAAGGAGAAAAAAAATTTAATTGCACAGAAAATCTGATGCACATCTAATTTATCTGCAATTATTTAATGGAATTGGGTTGATTTGCTGCTCTTAATTTGTGTGTAGGGTGAGAGGGGGGTTCTGCTGCTTGGCAGGAGAGTAGTAATCAAAAAGGTTTCATTACGGAGTTTGATTTAACTATAGAAAGTTGGTTATGGGAGTCACGGTGCTGCTTGCTACGGTATTTACATTCGAATTGGCTCAGGGGAAAAAGAAATATTTTTCCATTAAAAAAACCACAACGGGTTTTCGAACTAGGGCTTTGAAGTTCAGGCAAGAGAGGGGACGGAGGAGGGGGTGGAATAAAGTCAGTATCACCAGAGGAGATGGGTTAAAGCATTGCCAGCTCAAAAAGGAGAGGAATGAATGCTGGGGAGAGTAAACAGTCTTTCAGTTGCTATCAGTGGCTGAGAGACAGGTTGCTGAAAAATAAAAAAATTTAAATCAGAAAACCAGGAACTTCTTAGTTCTTCATACATCTAAAGCTCTGTCTGTGAATAGTAATTCACTGGATCATCCATTACTGATGAGAACGATTCGAGGGTCGATTTTGGGAGCGATATTCTAAGGACATGACTCTGAATCGGACAAGACGGTGAACAAGTCTGGCTGTTCAAAAGGATTTTGCCATTGTTAAATAGGGAAATACGTATTATTTACATTTATTCATGTGGAATGATAAAGATAACAATCTAAGCACGCAGCTGGACAATTGAGGGTTAAGGGTGTACAGTGTCCTTGCTCAAAGACCCAGCAGCAGTTCTTTGGCAGCCAGGAGATTTGCAGAAGTGCCAACATTGCTGACAAGAAAATCCGAGCAGGTATAGAGACGAACCAGAATTTTACCAACAAAACCCGTGTGTATGTCAGAGGACAGATGGCCATTTTATTTTATTTTTTCCAGATGTGCACCAAGCAACAGAAAGGAAACAGTGAGGTAAGAGCTCACTACTTAATAATAAGAATCTCCTCAATGCTTTTTACATTTTTTTTTTTTAAAACAACCAACGAGACAACAGTCCTGTCTTCTTGTTCTCTACTGGCTCACAAGACCAAGGCTTGTGAATTCACAGATCGATATTCACCTAGTTTAGACGCATTCAAACTTTTTATCCTTAAGGCCCACTTCCCAGTTTCTGGAGAACTTGCGCCCCCTTGAGCAGGAAAGCAAAGTGCACAAACAACGTTTTTAATTACTGTCTGTTACGTTCTCCAGTGTAGTTCTGTTTGCTCTATGTGCCGTTCGTGAGCCTATGTCGGTGGTGGGATTTGTGTCTTGTCTCCTCCCCCTTCTTTAGGCCCCGCCTACTGTACGTGTCTTGTTCTGGCTTGCCGCTGGATGATCACATCTTGTCCACGCCTGCTCCTGCCTTGTGCGATAGGATTGGTTGGCTGCAAGTATCCGGGGGTGTATTTAAACCTCGTCAGCCTCCATCCCATGGCAGATCACTGCCGTTGCTTTGTGTAGATTTACATACGTTGATTTCGCCTGTGTATGACCTTAAGCCTGTTATTGACTTTGTTTATGCTCTGCCCTTTTAAGAATCGAGTGGTACACTTGTGTATATATATTAATTTTGTTAACGTACGCACATTAATAGTCACCTGTGTAAATAGTGCACTGGTAATGGTGGTGCAATTTATGTTGGTTCTTTTTTCTCCTGGTTTTGGCTTCGCTAGGGAGTGAGGGAAGAAAATTTATTTTTCTTTTCTTATAGGATAGCTAGTTTGTTTTTGTACAGTTAGAGGGAAATTTTGTTTTATATATATATTATATATATATATATATATATATATATATATATATATATATATATATATATATATATCTCCATCCATCCATCCATCCATCTTCTATACCGCTTACTCCTTTTCAGGGTCACGGGGAACCTGGAGCCTATACCAGGGAGCATCGGGCACAAGGCGGTGTACACCCGCATTAATGTTAATTTGTTATTTATAAACCATTTGCTTTGACAGAAAGCAAAGCACCACATCAGCTCTTCTTTCAAGCACCATGAGCACGGGCTCGAACATTACTAGTGTAAAATGGGGAATGGGGGAGGGGCTTCCAGGGGTGTCAGTTAATAGCGGTGAAGTCAAAAAACCTGCACAAAAACTTCAATTAGCTCATCTGCCGTTTTTATTCTGAAAAAGACATAGCTCTTTTGGTGTACTTTGGAGCATGTTCTATTGTACACAAACGTTAAAATACGGCACTCTTATACAAAATGTGCAAAGGTTTGCAAGTCTCATCAAAGTCTTACATTTCTTTTTATTCTTTCGCTCCCCACAGTGAATACCTCTGACCTAGATAAAGTCAGCACAGATAAAGTGAAGAAAACTGCAACCAGAAGTAAATGTTTTTTTCATGTCCCATGTCCTTTCCCCTTCAGTGAACTGCCTTTTCAGCCAGGTGATTTTCTTTCACCCCGTGTTTGGTCTTAACGCTGTTTTATCTAACACTGAAAAGCATATTTTTCTGAGGCTGCTCCCTTGTCTTCAAAAATAAATGTCTAAAATGTGGTTAAACTGTAAATCTTGGCACCTCAATATCGGCACTCACATCCTTCAGATCAACAGCTCAGAACTTTAACTGCCACCCATGCCCACATTTCAGTGAGACAGACAGAGTGACATCATAAAACTATTACATTTCAATGAATAAAGATAAGGACTCACATACTTCCTGCTTCAGTGACCTTCATTGTTTAAACAGACTGTTCGAGAGACAGATTGCGTAGGTAAATGTTTGTATTGTTAAAGAAGAGTCAGACTCCTACCTTGAGAATGAGAGGTGAACCTGGCTTGAGCTCCAGCATGGTAGGAGGGAGGGGTTCAAACACAGGGTCAGGGTAGTTGGTGAAACTCTCATTGACCACCAGCAGTGACTGGACATTATCCATAATAAAGCCGATCTCATCTGGACTGGTGCCCGCCTCCGATACACTTCTCTCAGGGTCTGAACCTGCCACTGAGGGCGCCAGGCACACCATCACTGTATTATTGACCACCGTACAGTTCTGAAAGCGAGAGGAGGAGAAGTGGAAAAAAGACGTCAACCCTCTTTGGGATTTCATCATTTCATTTATAGACACTCTTAAAAATGGATAAAAACACTGAACATTCAATAAAAGGTCATTAAAATGGTCAACTTGTTAATTACAATCAATATAAACAGTATTAAAATGGTGACATGTTTAACACTAGGGAAAATGCAGATCCTTTCTAATATAACAGAATATATGAAGTCCTCTAAAGATCCCGAAATTAAAAACGCCTTAAGACTCTACAAAGGGTGAAGTTTGACAAAAACTCAGTGAATATACGGATTGACTGAGGGTATAGCGGTAGAAGGAAGGACAGGGAGAGAACGGACCGAGTAGGATGAGGAGAAGAGTGGGGATAAAAGTGCAGAAGTCGTGTTGGAGAAAGGTTCCTCCAGCCCTGCAGGGGCTCAGTCGGAGACCTCGGCAACTTCTCTTTTAGACCTGATTTTCTGTCAGCGGCTGACATTTAAAAGGTTAAACTGCTTAAAGGAGATGCAATGCCACACATCCGCACTCAAACGCTTGCAGAAACACACGCGCGTGCAAAAAAAAGCCTAAGGCAGGGTTACCATGAGGGCAATTAAACACCCCCCACGGATCTGTTTCTATGGAGAAATGTTGTATATTTATTGTGCTAAAGGGAAAAAACTAAAAGACACTTGCGGGATTTTGGAGACCAAGCTGCAAAGAGGAGATAATTATATACACATCACTACACTGTTGTTTTTGTGTGTGTGTGTGTGTGTGTCTGCACGCATACACTTACGTTAATAGACTTGATTGCTCCCGACTTTGCTCTCATCTTGGGCTCTCTCACAGTGGCAAGGTTAGTTCCTGTGACAGTTAGCGGAGTCCCACCGCTAAAGAAGAGAACATAAGGCTATAAAAACAAATAATTTATACCTCCTTCTAGAAGTTTTATTCAACCATCTAGCCTCAAATTGTTTCCTGTGCCTACAGCTGACCTTGCAGTAACCACTCTGCCAGCAAAACACAGCAACACAGAGCTCCATAATACACACTTTAGCCATTATGAAAGCAACCTATCAAGGCAAGTGTATTTACTAGGCTAGAGTGCTTGAGTACATTATAATAGTCTGACAAACTGAGAGCAAATCTACTCTAGATCTATTATTTTCTCTGAATCTATTAAGTACTTTTATACCACAGCGCTATTGAATTCTCCAATCTGACTGGCCAGGTTGTTATACGTGCTTGCTTCTATAGTAACGTAACTCACACAGCAGATTTTCCTCATAACCTAAGACGAATAATAACGTGTTGTTATTTAACAAAGAAAAAGGTGTAACTGTTGATTTTGGTAAGGGTTTTATTTATTTATTTTTTAACAGAGAGGTTTATTTAACATTTATCGAGTCCTGGGTGTCAGAGCTTTGTAACAGTCAGTAGGTTTTGCACCACAGGAGTGCGAGGAGTTTGAGGCATGGCTAATTTCCATCCAATCAGGCAACTCTCCCCTAACACACGACAGCTACCAAACAAATGGCTATCACGTGCTTCCTCCGAGGCGCTAGCCGAGCGGATCTTTTCGAACTGCTGCTCATGTAACGTCAGGGGCGGCGTAACACACTTCGGGGAAAGTGCTATCTGCCCACTTCCGTATGCATGAGCTCACAGACGCCCATGATTAGCGTCATTGTGAATGATAGGGAGAGAGAGAGAGAGAGAGAGAGAGAGAGAGAAGACAAAGAGAGACAGAGAGAGAACTTGGTAAATCCATGGTAATTCTGGTAAACCATGGTAAACCTCTTTCAGGTTTCTCTGTAACATAAGCTGCGTTTTTTTTTGTATTATTAAATTCGAGAAAAAGAAAGAAAAAGAAAGAAATAAAAAAAAGGCTGGGCTTCAGGCCATGATGTTATAGAAAAAAAAAAGTGAACTTCAGGGTGGTAACAGCATCACACCAAGCTGTCACTGATTATTTTAACACATCCTGATAAGTGTTATAACAGCACTTCCCTAAGTGTTTTACTTCTTAAATATTATTTAGTCACTAAAGATAGGTGCTCGCTACGGTTTCCCATCAGCGACCTTGATCAAAAGATCAACAGACCTACCATAAATTTACTCAAATAAATAGCTTCATTTTCCCACAGAGAAACTGCATTAATTAACAGAAAACAGTGTAAAAGGATTTCTTACATCTATGCTAATCAAGAAATCCAGACACCGCAATACGCAAATTGTCAATTCTGCCATCCCTACGCATGTCCACTCCTTCCTCTGCTCTTGCCTAGCTCCTCTTATCCCCCACCAAAAATTAGGGTGGCAAAAGCAATGCAGTACCACTTCTGATACTTTCACAAGTCAGTGCACTCAAATTACGCACCTAGAAAGAATGCAACTCCAACAATGAACATTTATAAAAAGTTACAGCGACTGTAAATAAGTTAAAATGACTTGGACAAAGATTAGGGCCACATATTAGAAGTAATTTAAGTAAAACCCCAATCATTCACAGACTATAACTGTAAATATAAACATTCCTGTAGAGCTTCTTCAACGAATTTGCAATCGACTTACACTTTATACAATGGCGGACGAACACACTCCAAAACCACACGAATGACTGTCTAGGGAAGAACTCTAAATCAGTGAACTAAATCATACTGAAACTAGGCAAAAACCCAATCCATCCTTATTCCGTTACAAAATACAGATAATGTTCGCTGTACATATGAATTAGCCATTAACCTATGTGGGTCACCATAGTGGCCAATATGATGACTTAATGAGGTAATTAGCCTCTGGTTACCTATTAATTGTGATTAAGCTGTGATTTAGCAATTACCGATCATCACGCTCACACATTCGCATAGGTAATTAGAAGGGTAAATATAGTCCATCTGAAAACCTCATTCTGTCCCACATACTCTCTGGTGAGCAATTTCATAGTTTCATGTCTAAACCTCACTGTGGATTATCACTGATAAGTAAAGTCATTAGAAAGGTGATGGGGGTTAGGCTTAACCAGAGGTCTTAACTAGGCTGTAGTAACTAGAGGTCGGCTGTGACTCACGAGTCAGTAGAACGGTGCGATATTGCAGATGTTTAAAGTCAGCAGGAAAAGGGAGCTGCTCCCTCAGACGAGGGGAGGAAACTCATTGCTAGACTGTCAGTCAAGCAAAGCTCTGATGGGATCATAGCAACAGCAAATATGAAGCCTAAAGAGGTCAGTCCCCCCAGGCTAATGCGTTCGCATGCTCATTCTCTTGCTGTTTCACACCTCACACCATTTCACTACTGACTAAGCAGAGTGTGTGGATGCCACAAGGGTTGCTCTCATTTTCAGGATGCTAGTATGCCACTGTTTTGAAACACGGTCCCACTGGCAACTCTGAGGTTGGTGTGATCCCCGGAGACATGGCTGCCTATCTTCACTCTCTTTCTCAAGCATGCAACATAGCACCACATACGAGAACACGCGCAGGAAGAGACAACCGTGGATGTTTCTACACGGCCTGAAACGAAATCAAGTCTATGCGTTCGCTCGGTCACACACCCACACGGTCAGCTTGCCACACACACATGTCTCAAGCAGATTAAGCTCCTACATTCCACCTACACATCTTCAGTCCTTTAGTAACAACTCCTCATTCAAACATATGGCCATACTTCTCTGCCTTCATCTGTTCATCAGTGTAGCTGTCTATCCCTCCATCCGTTCGTCCTCGCTTGTGTACCTTATAATGCTCCAGTTGGGTTCGATCTTCAATATTGTCGGGTCGTCCGTGTAGTTGAACTTCACCTCGGGGTTCCTCAGCTCTGCGAAGTTAATGTCCACCATCACCGGAGTGCCGCCAATCGCCAAACCCGCTGGAGTTACACACACAATCTCCCTCGCGCTGCGCCTGGAGCACACACACCACACACACGCACGCACGAACAGGTCATTACACGCAAACAAACACTTGAAAAGAAAGAATCTTTAGGGAACTCGTGCTTCAATTGGATGTCGATGTAGAGTGCCAGGATGCAATTCTAAATCAATTCTTAATGCATCTTTATTTTTTACTGTTTTAGTACAGCCACTTGCTGCTTTTAACACACGGTTCTCATCATGAAAAAGAAAAAAACAAACAGCTAGCCTTAAATGTACTTCCATTAAAGCTTTCATTAAAAGAACAAATGCCACAGTTCAAACCACAGTATTTACATATTTGTAGGGGGAAAAAAATGGATTCAGATCAGATATTCTCCTGTTAGTCTCTTGATGCATGGCAAAAGAAACATGTTTCCTATAAACCTTGGCTAAAAGACCTGTCAGGTGAAGTACAACAAGAGCTATCAATAAATCCAGGCCGTTTACTGCACACTTTATTGTCAACGTTTTAAGAATTAAGCAGCATTTTAAGTAGCTGGGGGTGGGGACAAAACAACAACAACAACAAAACAAAACATCTTGGGATGTCTCCCAAGAGTGAAATTTTACGCTAGACAGCTTTCGGAAAGAAAGTTACTCCTTTTTGTGTGTCCCTCAGCACTCAGATTCTACTAGGCATGTGGTGACTCTACAATTAAACAATTTTATACTATACCTAATGTAATATAATATTACATCATATGCAGTGAACACGTATAGTAAATAGGAAGCTAATCGGAGATTCCTCCAGTGTAAATACAAGGGAAAATCACAATATGGTGGATTGTTATGCCTTACAAAATGATGAAATTGCCTCGCTGTGATATTCTGAGCAGTTAATTGATAGCAAGGCAGCGTTCAGCTATCTCTCATGTTTGTTTGGTCTGTGCTAGTGGAAAATTACAATGCCTTATATAATAATAAATGATTTGAAGAAATCCCAGGGAGCATGGGGTACAAGGCGGGGGACACCTTGGACCGGGTGCCAATTCAACACAGGGCACAATCACACACACATTCATACACTATGGACGCTTTAAGAAATGCCAATCAGCCTACCATGCATGTCTTTGGACTTGGGGAGGAAACCGGAGTACCCGGAGGAAACCCCCACAACAGGGAGAGAACATGCAAACACACACACAGGGTAGTGGCGGGAATCGGACCCCCGACCCTGGAAGTGTGAGGCAAACGCGCGCTAACCACTAAGCCACTGTGCGCGGCAAGTAATTATATTTTAATTTTCAAATCCATAGCCTGTTATGTTTTCTAGACACACTCTTCATCCGAATCAGGAAGATGAGAGAAGCGTCTCGCTTTCTGTTTGATTCATTTCGTTTCAATTACGAATCAATTTATGCATAAACCGATATAAAAGTCTGATTATGTGGTTTTGCACATCGAATACAACAATCGAATGTTTCTCTCATCCTGACTTTAAAACAATGACACAGTTTACAGCATCGTTCATTCAGTACAAATAGTAGAAGTGTTGATTTAGGGTGTGTGTGTGTGTGTACACAGAACATTCAGGGCAAAATTTATAGGATGCATAATGAGGAACGAATAAAACAAAAAGCGAGACACTTCTCTCATCTTCCTGATTCGGATGAAGAGTGTGTCTCAGCATGTGTGAGAGTGTGTGCATGGAATTCTTATACTGATCCTCTCTCCGTGTTGCCCTGGCAACCATTTTTCACAACATGCAGCCGAGATACCCACAGAGTTCTGTACATATTTTGACAAGGTTGTTGTCAGAAGTGCAGGGAGAGAGAAGGAGAGAGAGAGAGAGAGAGAGAGAGAGAGAGAGAGAGAGAGAGCAAGTGCGAGAGAGGGAGGGGAGAGAGAGCGAGAGAGGGGAGAGAGAGCAAGAGCGAGAGAGTGAGCGAGTGAGCAAAGAGAGAGAGAGGGAGAGAGAGAGGAGACAGAAAAGAATGGCAAGAGGTGTAAAGAAGCAGACGAGAGTGAAAACTAGAGATAGGAAAGGAAATGACATGAAGATGTTGCAGGGGCTAGATAAGCCAATGAATGACTGCTTAAACAAAAAGCCCTTTACAAACACACACACACACACACACACACTTAAAACTCATCTTATTCAGAAAAAAAAGCAGCCCATCAGCCTCAGTGAGGTATGAAGTGTGTGTAGGCGAAAGGCTCTGGTTCCCTCCTGCACGCTGTTGGAGTCTGGCTGTAGGAGCCCACATGGTGGGCCGCCCTAGATATGAAAGTACACAAAACCCTTCTTTTCCCTTTTTTCTCTCCGTCTCCCCCATAGACACACACACACCACGTGGCAGGCCCAAATCAAGCTACCCTCTGTGTGCCTTCAAATCCTCCTGCATGCCTGTCGCTCCTTACAACATGTCAGACAGTGTGTGGGCATGCAGATAGGGTGTACGGAAGTAGATTTCTGCTATGAGGAATCGTTTTAAGCATAGGATAAACCACCGAGCTAAGATCGAATACCAGATGCTGGAAAGTCTGAAGTGTTGGTGGCAGGAAGTCACTGGAGGAAGCAGCATTTTCCTCCATCACACCCAAATAAATAAATAAATCACAGTGTGCACTTGTGAAACCTGTGAATTAATCTCCATCCTTCACCCAGACATCAGAGCAGACAGATATTATGAGATTAACACATCACACACTTCATTTCAAACGGATGCTCTATTCCTGAGCACACTTTCAATTCGCTTTGGGGTTTTTCTATTTAAAGCAGAAGATTGCACTTTAACCATGTACACTGATCTAGGGGAAGCGGAATCAAAAATAAAAAGGATTTTTCAAAATGGTGTGAGGGGGAGATGAGGGTTACCTCTCAAAGCGACAGGTATTGAGGCCGATCTTGACGGACACTGCGCTGCCGGCGTTCAGGTGGCTGCCATGGATTGTGATCTTTGTCCCACCAGAGAACGGTCCACGGGACGGCACTACCCGTGAGAAGTACGGAGACTGGGGATGGGCACGCACGCGCACACATCAAACAGAGGGAGAGAAAAGATAATCATGAAGTACATTTAGTGATACAGATATGATATAACATTTAACTCCTTCGGAAAGATATCTGAACAACAACTGTATGTACATCATCAGTTTCTGACCAATTTGTGACTTTATTTACGCCTTTACTTGTTTATTTGTATAAACTGTAAAAAAACACAAATTCTATGTTCTAGGTCTATATTAACAGGTTCTATTTTGCAGTCTTCTTTTAATATCCCATAAAGCCATGGTTGTGGACTATGTAAGGGATAAGCCATGGCTAGGTGTGTATTACACAATTTTAATGCATGACGTGGACACATTAAATCGTGTAACACACACCTAATCACGGATTATCCTGCTTACACCGTGGTCACTTGCCAGCGCTGACGAGTTAAAGCTGTCACTGGTGTTTACAGTGGAAAATTTGACCGAAAGGATAAAATTATTATTTTATCTAGAATTCTGCCTGCTATAAACCTTACACAAAGATAAAGTAGTGCGATAAGATTGAATGAATTATAATAAACAGTTGTTAGAGAGAGAGAGAGAGAGAAAGAGAGAGAGAGACAGAGAGACATACAGAGAGAGAGAGAGATTTTGTGTGTGAATTACCTCCGTCTGTGCCGTGCCTTTACTAATAACGAAGCTGTGAGTTTAACTACTGTATGCAGCTGTAACTGTATGTTACTATGGTTACAGTTGTTTATAGGCAGCACATTAATTTAGAACAGTGATTAAACTGACTGAAAATACCTGTGCATTACATGCTTAAAGGGAGAAAGGAAAGGAAAGCACACCTTCCAGCCAATCAGAATCGAGTATTAGACAGACTATGGTATAAATGATTATGGTAATGATGTCATTAACAATTAGGTCATGATACACATGTCGGAGTATTGCAGGTATCATTAGCAGTTCCATAACAATGAACTCCCCTGTTACGCATATTAATAGGCAATTAACATTTTTTAATTTTACCAATTTTTTTTATTTATTATTTTTACCCTGGTTTTTACCTTATTTAAATAGTTTACATTTATTCAAATGTGTATACTTAAAAAAAAAAAAGGTTTATTTTTTCTTTTGTTTTTAGAATGAGACAGTACTAACAGTGACATTAATAGGTAGGGAGAAAAAACAGCCCAGTTTGGGAGTTTTTGAGTATGATTATCATGATATTAAAAAAACTAAAACAAAACTAAATACAATCTAAATGTAAGGATTCTTAAAAGAGAGAGAGGAAAAAAATGATTTATGCCCCATTAAAACTAACTGAAACGAAACTGCAATTGAAAACCAAAATACAAAACGAAATAAAAACCAACAATCATTTTAAAACTATAATAACCCTGTTCAGGACGGAAGACTTCGCGGTTTCTCGGGAAGAAGGCAAGGTGATTTTGTTTAGTTTTTTTTTTCCATCTTATTAACAAATATAAAGCAGGTGAAAGAACTACTGTTTATAGCTGCTATAATATAAGTGAGGAGAGGAACTAATAGTTCACTACGTAACTATAGAACGCATGAGGTGTCTTCTTTAATAAATAAAAATGGTAATCATGGGCAAATCGCTGTGGTAGAAACGCTTTTGGTACGTGCTGCAATTGGAAAATAATGAACCCCCATATCACACCACCCAGTAGTTGGTTATTTTCATACAACAGCATGGCCTGAGCTATTTTATTATGTACACATTGCATATTGTACAAGTGCATGATGGGATATTTTTGCTGTTTCACCTACCTCACCTCTAATATTAAAACACTGACGTGCATTCCATGTATATTAAAAGGCACATTATAAATTAAATATGTTGTTTTTAGTACTACTACCACCACCACTACACAGCTAGAGCTTGAGGTAATGGTGTACTCACCACGAACGTGAAGGCTTTCGGCGAGACGGCTCTGTACTCAGGCTGGCACTCTCTCACACACACCTCCACCTGAGCCTCTTGCACCCGATAGCCTGTAGCATCTGCTACACGACACACAATCCTACAGGCAGAATGGGAAGAACATCCACATTTTCATGCGTACTCAAACTATCGCATCATTTGAAAAAGATTCCTCAATCGTGTTCACGTTAGAAATGCTCAATTTTTGAGAACTTTTTTGGCTTGTGATGTCACTCTAGACTACAAAAATGTCCAAAATGCTCGGAAATAGTTTGCTAGTTGTCTAATTTGCTTTTTGTACTAAAAAACATAAAATAAATAATGATCAAGCAGAACAAATATACTCAGCAAAAAAATAAACGTCCCTTTTTCAGGAGACTGTATTTTAAAGACAATTTTGTAAAATCCAAATAAGCTTCACAGATCTTTACTGGAAAGGGTTTAAAAGATGTTTTTCGTGCTTGTTCAATGAAACAAACAGTTACTGTACCTGTGGAACAGTCCTTAAGACACTAACAGTTTACAGCGGGTAGGCAATTAAGGTCACAGTTACAATAACTTGGGACACTAAAGAGACCTTTCTACTGACTCTGAAAAACACCAGAAGAAAGATACCGAGGATTCCTGCTCACCTGTGTGAACATGCCATAGGCCTGCTACAGGTAGACATGACGAATGCAGATGTGACCAGAGCAATAAACTGCAATGTCTGTAATGTAAGACGCCTAAGACAGTGCTACAGGGAGACAGGAAGGACAGCTGATCGTCCTTGCAGTGGAAAATTACATGTAACCACGTGTCCCCCCCCAAACGTGATGGAGAACTTGCAGATGTCTTGGTGGAAGAGTGGAGTAACATCTCACAGCAAGTACTGACAAATCTGGTGCAGTCCATGAGGATGAGACGCACTGTAGTACTAAAGCAGCTGGTGGACACCACATACTGACTGACCGTCTTGCTTTTTTTTTTTTTGCTGAGTATATTTCTTATGGTATAAATGCAGCACGGACAAAACAGTATTATTTTGTACTTTCCTCAAAAAGAAATAAATACATAAATAAAAGAAATGTCCCAGCACAAAAACCCACAAAAAACAAACATCAAAACATGAAAAGAAATACTTGGCTTTCAGGTCACATGGACTGCTGACGCACGTCATGCTAGTCACTGAATATTTTCATTTTGTCATACGTTGTTCAATTAGTGGTTGCGATTAAAATCTTTTAATTATGTCAGGTTGCAATTTTCACATCTAATCTTTGACAAAATTGAAAAACCCTTCATCAACAACATGTCAGTAATTTCACTGGCAAGTTTAACACAGTGCTGAAAAGACAGAAGAGCGCGAGAGCGAGAGACAGAGAGCGAGCGCCGAGAGAGAGAGAGAGAGAGAGAGAGAGATGGATGGATGAGAGATGAATGAGGGAGAGCTGGGAGAGCTCTGGACGTAGCCTAAGGCCCCCCACTGCTCTAATGAAAACCTATTTCAGCAGTGATCGAGGAGCAAGACAGGATAGTGAGGAGAGCAGAGCTGAGTTGGTACAGTACCTGAGGGCACTCGCTCTCTCTCTCACACACACACACAGAGAGCTGGACCTTTTGCATGTGTTCTCACTGGTGGGTTAATTAGCTGGGTGCTATGTTGTGTGTGTGTGTGTGTGTGTGTGTGTGTGTGTGTGTATTAGCATCACTGTGATTAATGAAATATGTCCAGCCTTCCCATCATGCCTCAGGGCGTCTCCTCCTAGTATACTGGGTTATCAGCTCCCCTGCCTCCTTCCCCTGTGCAGGTGGCCATGGCACTGCGCCCACGGAGACGCACATCTCAAGCTTTCAATACAACCGCTACCACGGCAACAGCATCCCCATGGCGATTACAGAACGGCCATATTATGACAAATCTGGTCAGAGACGACGGAGCCACTTTTTTTCTTTTCTTTTCTCGTGAACGCCTACAAGAGCTTCTGATTCACACAGTCGCTTTAATACATCATTTTGCATGGCAATATAAAGTCTACGCGTTGCATAATTGTCTTAGTGTATCGGTTTCCTGTCTAAATGAACTTGCAATGACCCTTGACATTAACGCACTCCTCCCTCTCTCTAACTCTCTCACACACACACACACACACACACACACACACGCGCGCGCATACAAAGGCAGTCTTGAGGGTAGGGTTGTTCACCTTGCCTGATCCTGAAACGACAAATCTGGTTCAATTAAACCTGCTCATCTTAATAGCGAGATGTAATCAGCTCCTCTGGGCAAGGTTAAACGGCCGTCACAGTCATTCTGGCCCTCAGTAAGAGAGTTATCAAAGTGCAGTTATCTTTCACACATTAGATCACGTTATTACACCGCCATTACAATGGACTAATGCTGAATATTACAAAGGGCTCAATACCAGCCATTACTTAACGCGGCAGGGTCAGTAAATTAGTATGCAGTCACTCGCACCTTACATTACAGTTCTGCAATGAATGAAAAGCGAGAGGGAGAGAGGGTACGATGATGAATTGGAGGGAACTTACTGTTCAGCACTGATGTACTCCTCCTCGATAGGCTGACAGACCACCTTGCCGATGCGGATGCCATTCTGGATGTCGCGAAACTGCAGGCCCAGGTTCTCTCCGGTGATGGTGAGCTGGGTGCCTCCCTGGCGTGGCCCAGTCTCTGGAAAAAACTGCCAGAGAACGAAGTGCTTTTAGCCGTCAGTCATTTCACCAAGTGTGCACTCATGCAGCAGTGCATTCACAGAACAACTTCAGAAGCACTCTTAAGTTAAAGCCCAAACGAACAACTTCTCTTCTTTTCTCCGTTCCTCACCTCTGGAGCACACCTGGGAAGATGTTAGTGTGGCGGGAAAGAAGTGACGACGAGTGTGCGTGAAAGCGTGAAATATGAGGTAAGAGCCTACAACGTGTGAGCGGAGTTGAAGGGATGAAGAGGAGGAGACGCAAGAGTGCAAGAATATGACAAAAGAGTTCATCTGTTCTTAGTCACACCTTAAATAAGGCCCGGAAGAGCAGAAGACTAATCAGGAGCTAGCATACTCAAAGAGGAGAGAAGAAGAAAGGAGAAGAGAAGGTGAGGAGGGGAAGATAGAAAAGAGGTAATGAGTGATGAGAGAAGAGGAGAACTGAGAAAGGGAATAGAAAAAAAAAGGAGGATGGAGAGGTAAGGAGAGGAGAAGTGTAAAAATGTAGGTAATTAGAGGAGGATCGAGGACGGGAGAAAAGAATAAAGGGGAGAGAAGAGAGGAGAATACATGAGACATGATGTGAATGGGGAGAGGAGAATAGAGGAGAACAGAGGAGAACAGAGGAGAGGAGATGAGGCGAGAAGAACAGATGAGATTAAAGGAGAAGGAATAAATGAAGAGAGGAGGAAAAATGTGAAGAGAAAGTGAGGAGAGGAGATAAGAAAAAAATTGAAAGTGAGGAAACGAGAAGGTGAGGAGAGGTATAGGAGAGAGGAGAGAATAAATACGAGGAGAGATAACAGGAAGTGAATGCGTCTCAGGAGAGAGGTTTTGTGAACAGAGAGTACAGAGAGGTGAAAGAGAACAGAGTACAGGGCAGAGGCTAAAGAAAAAGTGGAACAAACAGGAGGACAGAGGAGAGGAGAAAAAAAAGGGAGAGGATGCGGTTTTCCTAAAGTGAAAGTTCCTTCAAGAGCTATTAGTAAAAGTTTATCTAAAGTCCATCCCTCTTCGTCCATCTGTTCCTAAGGAAATTACCAGTTAATCCAGCGAGTCACAGCTCAGCCCAGCACACTGCATACTGCACTACACACAACAAAGCAAAGACCCTCATTTGGCAGGAAGTGACTTTATTTCAGTGCATAAATCCTCCACCAGTTAATATTCAATTAGTGGCAAAATGGATAAGAAAGCAAATCTTTCCGCACAAAGAAGAACTGCACGACTGAGACGGCGAGAAAAAAAATGCCTCTGAGAAAGACGAGTGAGAGAAATGAATGGGAAAGTCCACCCCACCACTCTGTGCCAGAACCTCGTGTACACACACAGACAGAGACGTACACCCGTGGACACGGCGTGCCTCACGCTCAGATGACAGGCTGTGGTGTCTCAGTGGGTAGAATCAGCACTAAATTAGACAGTTACAATGACCTACGTCTCCAGCTAAGCACATACACACACTCCGCAACTGCTACCAACAGATGGCTCGAGGCCCAAACTCCAAGAACTCACACTCTGTTCCTAGAACACCTGAGGCTTACAGCAGCGCGCGCGCACACACGCACACACACACGACACATTTAGATCCGTCTTTACATCCGATTTCTCACGTTCCCGCTTACCATTAAATGAAACACTTGTCATGCTTCTTTCCGCTCATATTTCCATGTCATCCATCCTTAGGTTCACACAGTTCTACACTGGCTGTCGAATGTGTGTGTGAACAAACTTCGCTAGATTTCTTTTGCTAAACCACCGGGCAAGTACAAGCGCCAGTGTGCTGCCTAGTTTTGGTTGCTTGGATACCGATTAGGTTGTCAGGTTACAATAGATTATCGAGCCAATTATCTAGTTAAGCGCATCAGTCCCTCACGGATTTCGCGATCACAGAAACGAACGCAAAACCAAGCAAACTCCGCAATACTAATAAATGTGGATTGAGGACAAAACTGCAGTTTGTAATGTCTGTAATCTCTGCAGTGCTAAAATCTTACACCGGAAGTGAGCAGCAATGAAGCGGGAGTTTCAGCGTCGAGTCTAAATATTTTTTTCCTCCGAGCTGTTCGTGCTGAATTAAAGCGGCAGTACACTGTTGAAAGATTTAAATGAAGATGAGTTGACAGTATATATATTGCACAGAAAATTATATTGGTAGAGTAGTACATTTCAGATCCAGTTAATGTTATATAAAAATGATATGATATATTACCAGTTTGATGTTCAGTGATGAAGTAGAAATGCTTTTGTTTGTTGTGAGTGAATGTGAGAATAACAGGAGGTTGTTTTTTTACAATTCAGGCAATGTTAATATGAATTAACATTCAATAAGTTAATAATCTTACTTTAATCTTCAGAGTTTAGTTCATGTGTTAATATTAATTGGAGTAATGTGTTTTGTGTTTATGACACCAGTTACTGTGAAACAACTTGTTGAAATGGAGAGAAAGCTTTTAATTGCATTTCCTTCAGAATTCGTTAAAATTAATTATTATTCATTTATAAGAAGGCATAAAAGGCTTAGTGCAGCTGCTCTGCTAATTCTTATTGCATTCACAAATATGAGGCAGAACTATTACCACACAAACTACTAAAATACTGGATATAAACTGCTAAAAATTCGAACTAGATGCAGTTTTGTTTACACTAAGGCACAAAAAGGCTAAAAGAAAGAAGGAAAGAAGTCAGTCTTAGAAAGTCAGGTTGGGGCAAAAGAGGAGCTGATGTAAGCAGATGGCTAATCCTGATCGGTATTGTGGTAGGACTGACATCACGTCTACCAAATATAGTCCCGCCCACCTGCGATCGGCCAGAAGAAAAGTTGGCTTTGTTTTTCATAATGCAAATAGATTTGCTTAGTATGGATTTGATTATACGGTATAAATATATTGCATACTCAGAGTGTCCAAAATTTCTCCATACATAGATTACAATTAACAGCCCTTAGTGGAACGTCTTCCAAAATTGTCACGCTTAAGAATGTTCACAAAGAATCTTGCAGAGGATGTTTTCCAAATAAAGTTATTTGCTTACAAATAAATAAATAAAAATAATGTTTTTAAATAAATAAAACACAAATTTAAATAAAACACACACACAGCACCAATATGTTTATTTCCCCTACGCATGGAGACTTTTGGGAGGCCCTGTAGAATACTTAAGACTTAAGTATATGAATTATGATTTGAATTCGAATGTCCAGTGCTCACCTTGGTGATGCGGGGGTGTGTGCAGCGGCTATTGCCGGTTGACGCGTGCATCCACGTATGTTCGGGTGACGCGCATTCCTGCCTAAGCGAGCACTTCTTGTCTTGCACGCACCAGCCACATTCGAAGCGTGGGTCTGCCTTCAAGCACATGCCGCAGCTCTCCCTCAGAGCGAAGCACTTGTACAGGTGAGCTGTGCATACACACGGCAAAAAGCAGCAGGAGTTACACCAAGCACACGCCCAACACTGCGTGCCGAGCTTTCTTTTGGCCAGCTGCTACGCCGCAGGAGGCTCGCCAACATACCTTTTATATTGTAGGGGTTGTCGATGACGAAGTTCCCGTTCCAAACCACAGAGAGATCCACTGGCAGGTCGCTGATGTCATTTCCCTCGTAATTATACTGCAAAATAAAAAGCACATTGCGTTAACGTCACATAATAAACAGAACAGTATATCTACACTACTGTCGAAACCTCAAAAGTAATAACCAAATACCACATTCACTGTGGCATTCAGGACGTGTTCCTGAGCAGCAAGAAGCTCCCACGCACGTGTGCGGTACGTAGGGAACGTGGTAATGGGGATTATTCGCCCTGTCCCTCGGCGGTCACGCTACATCCGTTTCTTGTTCTCACAGCCCTCCTTCCCATGTTTCACTCCCCGCTCACTTACTTCCTCCGACTTATTAAAATGTAAGTCTTGCTACTCTCACACCTAGTTAGAGGTGTTCCCAACATCATGCTTTATTCAGTGTTATTACAAACAAACCAATCAGTCTGAGGAAAAAACAAAAACAAAAACAACACCATCACGAGCATGGAATTCAAGAGCGCTTGAGGATGAGCAAGCGACATTCTGCACAACACAGCCTACACAACGCATGATGATATTTACCACGCTTACAAATAATCCATACGAAGAGCTCATTGTTATAGTATTCACAAATAATCTTAATAAGTCTACTGGCGATCCAGGCTAAATGTAATTACAGTCATATGTGTAATTGTAGTCATACTATGACCTTTCCAATAACTTCGAAATACATCTGAAATGTTTCCGTCTCGTTTCTATAGTCACTACTTCACACCGGCTTGAACGGCTATGTAGAAGCTCGCCTTAGTCATAGGCGACCTAGTCTGTGTTTGGAGTCAATATTTCAACGGTATCCTTCGTCTCATGCCCCCCCCTTACCCCAAACATCAACCACTTGAACGGTATGAGTATGTAGCGTGTTCGGCTTGCCGTGTCGGAATCACAAATCCACGAGTTTCTCCTGAACGCACCATTAGTCACGAGTCCCATTTACATTTTATAATTTACCAGGCGCTCTTATCAAAAGCAATTTATAAAATCATTCAGCCAACTGAGGGCAAAGTAATAAAAAAAATAAAAAATAATAAATAAATGCACCACCAAGAATCTAAAAGCATTCCTAATCCTCTTGGGTCTGTCAAGGTTCTGCACTACTGAGCATAAGGTTCTGAGTTCAACTCCCAGGACTGTCAGAGAGGCACTGCTGAGCCCTAAAAGCAAGAAGATATTTAACCCTCACGTTGTATCGCACGGAAATTCCATGATATTCGGTCTCGGCAGAAGTCATGTCGTGATAAAATGTCTGAGAAATAACAAAATGCTAATGGAAATGAGCCTTAATTGTTCAGATAGTGGCTATGTATGACCAAACATTCTTCAAAACACAAAGTAACATATGGGACTATCAATTTTGTGCTAATAAGCAGCATGTGTAAGAGCAGTGAGATAAACAAAGGAAACACTAGACTTCTAGCTCATGTTATCTGTTTTAGTGCCTCCAGACATAGAGTGTCTGAGGTAAATGAGTCTGGAAGGTACACACACGCGCGCACACACACACACACACACACACACACACACACACACAAGTGACAGCATGAAAAGGCAAATAAATAAGGAGGATAAGGATTAATGAAGCTCGGAGAGAAGAAGAGGGCACTCTCGAGTCGTCCCATACTTCCTCTCTCTTGGAGAAACATAGATCATGGGGAAACAGAGTAGGGAGGGAGTGATGAGGAGGAATGGAGTGCCGGGAGAAGGGACGAGGGAGTGTGGGGAGAGAGAGCGGGAGTTGGGGGGAGGGTGGAATGCTCTCTGCAAGGGTCACAC